>CAUYUJ010016183.1:418177-440677 GCA_963575745.1 Prorocentrum cordatum | reverse complement strand
AGTACCTCTAACACGCCACACCCCAGAATGAACCAGATACAGCAACGTTGTTCACTCCCTCAGCCCATGCTGATACTGAAAATCTCCACCCGCCTCGCCAGACAAAGCGTAGGACCCACATCGCGAGTTGAGGTGACAAATAGCCACACTGCTGCGCCGACATGCAAATCACAACACTTGAATAACGAGATGCGCAGAATACCCATTGCGAGGCAAAAACCATTTGCCCAAACACAACCATCCATTGACGTACACCCAGGCGGGAGGCGTTGGGTCAGTGCACGTGGGCTCCCACTGTCCCTGCGGCCTGGGATGGATGTCGAAGAGACCGAGCAGGAACGTAAGAGCCAGAAGAATCTGCCCAGCATGCTGAAAGACACCACTGCGCAGCAACTTCCATGAGACGAACCTGCTGTAGGTACTCCGCCCCGCCCCAGCAATCAAAACCAACTTGCAGAGCGAGGGCGCGAACTGGTACACCCAGGCGGGAGGCGTTGGGTCAGTGCGCAAAGGCTCCCACTGTCCCTGCCGCCTGGGATGGATGCCGTATGCCGAAGAACACGTGCAGGAATGAAGCCCAGAAGAATATGCGCATCAAAATATAAGATAATGCTGTGCGGCAGCTCCCAGAAAGAAACACACCATACATCGATCGACATTCGCTCCGTTTAGCCACTGGGATAGCTGTCTCAAACCGGAGGGATTGACAACAGTTCAGCTGAGGTGAAATCGGTTCGATGCGGCCTTCATTCAAGGATGTGCAAACACCACTGGTCATCGGGCAACCCCCAAGAGGGATCGCCTCCTCCACAGACAGCCCCACAATATCAATACAAAAGACGAAGGAAGCTACCCATTGCCCCTCAGGCGCCGACGTGGAGGCACGGAGCTAGGAGCCCCATGGCACGTGTGAGCCCAAATGGGTACGACACGCACCTCGGGCCCCCTGTGCTTAAGGGGAGGGAGGGAGGGAAGGAAGGAAGGGAGGAGGAAGGCAAGGAAGGGCGAGAGGGAGGGAGGGAAGGAAGGAAGGAAGAGGAGGGGGAAGGCGGAGGAGGAGGAGGAGGAGGAGGAGGAGGAGGAACCGTCGTCGACGTCGGCGTCCTCCTCGTCGTCAAGGTCGTCGGCGACGACGCCCGTGCCGCCCGCAAGGGGGGCGGCCGCGCGGCGGACGAGCCGCCCGCCGGCGCTGGCGAGCCCGCGGCGGCGCCCGGCTGCGCGGGCGCGGCAGCGCGAGCGCAGCCCAGCGAGGCATCCGCGACGAGGCGCGGGCGGTCGTGGTGGCGGCGGCGCTGTCAGTTCAGTGTCTATAGGCCTCTTCGGTGGGGTCGGAGCAGACGGGGTCGGAGGATCGCGCCGCGTCGCCGATGCATCGGCGATGCATCGGCGATGCGGCTCGATGTGGGGTTCAATTTTCTCCACACCGACGTCGCCGATGCAACGCCGACGTCGCCAGTGCATGGCCGATGCATCGCCGATGTATCGGCGACGCGGCGAGATCCTCCGACCCCATCCGCTCGGACCCCATCTAGGAGGCCTCTACAGTGGCCTCGTCGGGATTCGAGGCGTTCCTCCAGTCTTTGGGGCGTTAAAGACGGTTTTCAAGGTTCCCGAACGTTTTTTCGCTGGTTCCCTGCGGTTTCCCAGCTTGGGGATGCTTTTTCCAGCAGCTGCGCCTCGCCGAAGCCGTTCTGGGGGTGCCCAGGCCCACGTGGCCCCGAACGGCCGCTGGAGAGCCGAGTTATGACCCGAAAACCACGGGGCAACGCTAATTAGAGGAAGAACGGCTCTGGGGGGGGCACATCGACCCCCAATCACCCGTTCCTCGCCAGTAGAGGCACGACAGCCCACCCCGCCTAGGAACGCGCGCATTCGCCATCGGGGGCACATCGCCGAAGTTCGCTGTTCCACCTCTGAGCTGGTCCCCCCTAAAGTTGCCCCTCAGATTCGAGGTGGCGGTGGTGCAGGCGATCAGCCCAGATTTCCGAGAAGAGAGAGATCCAGAGGGGGCAGGTGAGACAATGGTAGTTGGCCTTAGTGGGGACCTCTCGTGGCCACTGGTCTTCGCAGCTCGGAGATAGGTGCAATTGGATATCGTAAGGCGTCCCGAGACCGATTTCGAGGTGTTGTTGTCGCAGTTATTTGCGTTCCGAAGTGAGTTCCGATGTGAATGTATCGCAGGGGAAGGGAATCCTGGGGCGACAGCCGCGGCCCATAGTTTCGGGCCTCCAATCTGGGCACAGCACCCTTCCGGGGCCTCCAGGAGGGGCCCAAGACGGCCCAAGAACCGCAGGATGTCCCAGGACGGCCCAAGGGGCACCGTAGCCGTGGATGCCAAAATCGATCCTTCAAATGAAGGGCCCGAGGGGGGCTGCAGACTCCAGAGCCCCACGACGGCCCAAGGGGGCGTTTCGTTTGCCCGAATCCTTGGAGTCAAGGGCCCAAGATGGCTCTGAAGTCGCCCAGAGGTCTCGCAAAGGCGCCCCTGAAGTCCCAAATCGTAGCGAAATTGCTTTATCGACCGAAGAGGTTTGTGACCGAACAGGTATGTGACCGAAAACGCGCCCGAAGTTGCGACCGAGCACATACTGTGACCGAAAGTGTGGCCGAAACTTGACTTTTTATTTGTTTCAGGTCAACAGAGTATTTCGGGCATCCTCAGGCGCGTTCGGAACAAGTTTAGTTCTGGTTTCGGTCAGGCTCGACAAGATAGTTGGCCGCTGATTCGGTCACTATTCCCCCTGATAGACGAGGCCACGCGATTTTCTATGTAATCGGTTCGCCCATTCCGCCGGCCCATATTGCATCGCCGTTGTCGTTTGTCGGGGTGTGCCACGTGGGACTCTCTTTGGGAGCCTCTTGGTGGTGTGAAGATGTTGCAGGCCATGCCAGTGGCGACGCCAGCATCTCTCTACCTCTAACCTCAGTGTGCGGTGCCCTCAGGGCGCACGCGTCCTTTGGGGGCATCCCGGCTCCTGTGCGGGCTCTGTCCCCCAGGGGGTGGGCATATGCAGACAGGCTCTCAGGCACAGTCGTCCCTTCCATCTTGTACGCGTCGTGGGCCGTCTGGAAGCCATCGTGCGTGTCTCGGACCGATCGTTCGACGAGTGCCACTTGAAGCGCTGCCAATTGTCCGAGTGATCGTTGTCAACGCGGTGCTGCTAGGTGGCGTTGTCGATTATCGAAGACGCCTACGGCGAAGCACCGCCGCCCCCTGCCTTTTTGGAAGCGCCTATGTGGCCGAACGTTGAGGCCAGATCTGCCAAGCTATCGGACCATGTGTTCCCCGAGTCGGTTTGGAAAGCCTTCGGGGAACACGTGGGCATCTTGAAGGTCATCTTGGTCGTCTGGGGGCAATTTTGACCCTGTCGGGCCTTCTTGGAGGACGTCATGGAGGGCTCTTGGACTGTCTTGGAGGCCATCTTGAACGTCTTGGAGGCCTCTTGGGCCGTCTTGGGGGCCTCTTGGGGCCGTCTTGGGCCTCTTGGGCGATCTTTGGTGGCACTTGGGCCGTCTCGGCTCGTCGGAAGGCCGAAAGGGAGCAAATGTCAAAATCCTTCAAAAACTCATGGGAAATCAATGATTTGGGCACGTTCTTTTCGGGCCTTCCTGGAGGCCCTCTTGGAGGCCTCTTGGGCCATCTTAGGGTCATCTTCGGCCGTCTTGGTGGGCTCCTGGCCCGTCTGACGCCGTCGGAAGCCGTTTGGGGGGCCTCTTTGGGCCGACTTGGAACCCTCTTGGAATGCTCCAGGGACGTCTTGGGGGCCTCTTGGGGCCGTCTTGGGGGCCTCTTGGCCCGTTCTGGGGCCATCTTGGGGGCCTCTTGGGCGATCTTTGGGTGATCTTTGGGGGCTCTTGGGCCGTCTCGGGCCGTCGGAAGGCCGAAAAGAAGCAAATGTCAAAGTCACTGTAAAAACCTTGGGGAAATCAGTGTTTGTTTTACCCTGTTCTGGCCTTCCTGGAGGCCCTCTTGGAGGCCTCTTGGGCCGTCTTGGGCCAGCTTCGAGCCAACTTTGGCCATCTTGGTGGGTTCCTGGCCCGTCTGACGCCGTCGGGAGCCGTCTTGAAGGCCTCTCTGTACCGGCTTGGGGCCCTCTTGGAGCGTTTCGGGGCCTCTTGGAGGCCATCTTGGGCGTCTTGGAGGCCTCTTGGCACGTCTTGGGGCCCTCTTGGGGCCGTCTCGGAGCCGTCCTGGGGCCACATTGGAGGCCTCGTGGGTGCTCTGGGGGCGATCTTGCGGGCCTCTTGGGCCGTCTTGGACAGCGGGAAGGCTTAAAAGAAGTACATGTCAAAATGATTTTAAAACCAATAGACAATCAATGATTTTGGCCTCTTCGCACTCTCCTGGGGGACCTCTTGGCACCCTCTTGGGCCATCTTGAGGCCATCTTGGAGCCATCCTGGACCGTTTTGAAGCTTCTTGGGCTATTTAGAAGGCATCTTGGACCCTCTTGGGCCGTCTTGGAGGCCATCTTGGACCATCTTGGGCGAACTTGGAGGCCATCCTGGGCCATCTTGGCCGTCTTGGAGGCCATCTTGGGCCAACTTTGGGCAACAAAGGCATCGACGGACGCGTTTTGAGATCCTTCCCGGGACCCTGGCGGGACGGGCCGAAGCCCCAGGGGGAATTTGTTTTGGAAAAGGACCAAAACCAACACCGAACAGATTTAGCACGCCGGGCGGCACCCCTGCGGCAAGCCAACAGGGGGCGGCGGATCGATTGGCCTTCGGCCCATCCCGCCACCGTGCCTGGGTGGCGGGTCGGAGGCTTCATGGATGTTGATTCGGCTCTCGTGGTTGGCCTCTCGTTGGCCTCTGGGAGGCAGTTTTGAGGCCTCTTGGGAGCCGTGTTGGGGCCTCGTGGGGCCTCCTCGGGGGCTTCTTGGAGTTTTTTGAGGCGCCTCTTGGGGTTGAAGGCTGCACTTGTTCCTGGTCCCCTTCTTGGGGCCGTGTTGGGGCCCTCTTGGGCCGTATTGGGCGCCTCTTGGTGCCTGCCCTCTAGGGCCGTCTTGGGGCGTTCTTGGGCTCCCTTGGGCCCACTTTTGGCGTGCGTTGGGCCGTCTGGGGACGATGTTGGAGGCCTCTGGGGCAGTTCTGGACGCTGTGAACCCCCCAACGTCGTGCAGACGAAAACCGTGCGTGTTCCGAAGGCGAACGGGACGATTTTTGCACGTGGGGGCCGTCATGGAGAGCCTCTTGAGGCTCTCTTGGGGCTGATTCGCGGCCTGCGGGGCCATCTGGAGACCAGCCTGGGAACGATCTTTTGGCGACTCGGGGTCTCTTGGGCCGTGTAGCGGGCGTCCCGGCGCCTTCCTGGCGCGCTCCTGGAGCGCCCGGGTGTCGCCCGGGCATCGCCCGTGCATCGCCCCGTCATCGCCCGGGCATCGGCCTGGTACTTGTCGTCCAGGGGTCCCCAGGGGCCGCCACGCGCACGCAAAGTAGAATTACGATTAACCTTGTTCACCGGAGATCGTAGCGCTCCTATGGCAACTTGGACCATCGAGCTTCACATTATGAATAGATGTGTGTGTATATGTTTGTGTATGTATACTCATACACGTATCATCGGAGGTTTCCTGGATGTTTTCCAGCTTCGGGATGTTTTTCACCGGTTGTGCGTCGCCGCGAGCGCGTTTGGGGGCCAGCATCGTCCCGAATGGCTGCCGGAGGCCCACATGTGTTTGTGCCAATCCCAGCCTATTGTCAGGAGCCATCTGTTGCGCCCATGTCAGAGCTCTCCTTCTGAGCCGAGAGCGCCCTCCAGTGGGACAGTGTCTGCCTTTTGCTAGGATGTAGTCGGGTCTGATCAGCCAAGCCAAGGTGCTGATCGGAAGGACTCGCCGTTCCTCGGGTCCTTCCACGGCTGCTTTTCTAGCGGTATTCGTGCACCCAGCGTGCTTCTTTGTGGTTGATCTGAAACTATAGAGTCAATACGTTGAAATCGTGACCATTCGGGGCGCAGGAGGGGCTGTGATTTTCGGGCTGCTACTTCGGCTTAGGTCGGGGAACCGATTCGTGACCGATGCTCGTCGCGGCCACAAAAAAGCCCCTCCTTCCTCTGTTCCGCGCTATTTGTGGCAGCGCGGTGGCTGTAGCGTTCCCGAAGGTAACAGCTTGACGCACACCTTCAGTTCGGACGCAGTCGGTCCTGGTCAGCAGGCCGACCCTGCCTGCCAGGTCAGGGGTGCCTCCGTGCCGAAGAAGGGAAGACCTGATGATAATAGACAGTTTATGTGTAGTGCCCTGTGCGCGGGGCCGGCCGCGCCCGCCGCCAGCCGCTGTGGGCGTGACTTGTCTCCCTGATCGGCCCTCTCTCCCCCGTTTTCCTCCCTCCCCGCGACCGCCCGCTTTTCCGCCTTCCCCCCCTCTTGCACGTTGGCCAAGTCGCTACAACGGTGCCCCCGTTAAGTGAGCTTCATCTGCCAGCGCAGACGGCCCCTGCCTAGCCGCCGACGAAAAAGTGTAGTGCCCTGTCTGTCGCGCCCCTTGCCCTAGCCAATGCCCCGAGGAGGAGCAGTGGGTCGGCGCCCACCCGGGGAGCCCCGTGTCCCTCTCTTAGGGCAGTTGTGTGTCTTTTCCGCAAAGCATAGGGCCCGCCCAGCGGTGCCCAGACGCGCTCTCCGCGGCCCATCATCTGGGACACTCGCTCAGAGGCCCCACGTGGCTGGCCTCCGGTCAGGTAGGCGTCTTCGGTGGTTCTCTTATCGGGACGATCCAAGTGGATACGGATAGGTGAGGCACGATACCCAACAGCAGTTCCTGCTCATTTTGAACAGGACTCGTTGTCCGCGCCGCCGCGGACGTTGTTCATTGCAGACAACGCCGCCTGCCCAACAGCGGCCGCTGTCGGTTTTGGACAACATTTACTGTTGGGTATTGCACCTACTTTTGTCCGTACCCATTCCGGGCGTTCAAATCTTACGATTTCATAGTTTTTGGACGGGTTCTCGACTTGGGATGTTTGCCAGCAAGGGTGCCCAGCTCGTCCCGAACGGTCGCTGGAGGCCCGAGCTACGATCGGAAGACCGACTGGTCGGTGAAGGCCAGGAGCGTGTGGGGATGTCATGACCACGGAATGAGATCTCCCACAATTGTTGTCCCTCTCTTATCGTTCCCATGCGTGATTACCCTGCCTCGTGTCCTTGTTGTTGGGAGTGTCCTCTCTAGAGGCGGGCTTGCCTGCAGTTGCAACGCTGCCTGACCTCCGCGCGCTTCGCGTCGTGGACAAACGCACTCCAGAACGTGTTCGGCCATCTTCGGCCATCTGGGTTCCTCATCGGGCCAGGCGGCCCTCAATAAGTGATACGGGGTGAGAAGTTGATCCCCTGGAAGAGGTCCAGACCTCCGGGGACCAATGCCATCAATAACAACATACACATGTCAGTCAAGATCTCGGTTTGTTTCTATGGCTTCGCACGGCAGGTCGTAACATTTGGAACATGGCCGCTCTTACAAGTAGGTTTCGGGGAGTCGTCGTAATCTTCGCCATCCTTCGGATGCGTCCCGTTCTATTGTTGGCACTTTTGGGAGCGGCTCGAAAAAGCAGACCAGCCGACATCTTACCATACATGTATATGTGCGCATGGCGGCCCGCGTAGGCCACCGCATTCCGTCGCGATGCCATCATGAGTAAGGCCCCTGTTCGTCGCTCGCGTTGCAACTGAAGCGCGACGTCGAACGTCCGGGTTCTCCGTGGCACGGCAGGGTGTCCCCACGTAGTCCCGGGAGAGAGCCCCCCTGACGGCCTCCATCGGGATGGGGGGCAGTCGAGACAACGTCGACCCGTTTCTGTTCGTCGCTCGCGTTGCAACGAAAGCGCGACGTCGGATGCTTGGGTTCTGCGTGGCCCGGCAGGGCGTCCCCAACGAAGGCCTGGGAGAGCCCCCCATCGCGGCTTCCATCGGGGGGGGGGGGCAGTCGAAGCGACGGCGATACCTTCCAGGAGGGCGCTTGTTGCCGTGCAGGGGAGGGGTCTGCTGGGGGTCCAGGGACAGGTTCTTTTGATCGGGCGTGGCGCACTGGGGGGGTGATTGAGGGGGGGGAGAAGGGTGCATCTCTGCGAACGGCTCTCAACGGGCACCCTGGGGGCCCAACAGTGGCACGAAAGGTGCAAGTTTCTTCGCCCCTCTTTTTATCGCACCCCCCCATTCAGCAAGGCCCAATTCGAGCGGATTCGGGCTGGGCCGGAGCCGCCGTTGCTTCGATTGAGCGACGCAGGGGCACTGCGTCGTCTGCACAGACACTGTCGCGCAAGCTGCCCGCGCACAGCCGCGCATGAGCGCCGTCGCTTCCGATGCAGCGTGCCGCGCTGGCGGCCCGCGCAAGTTGCCGCGCAAGGTCGCTGCGCCATCGCGGGCAAGACCGGTTTTTCGCTCGTCGCTCAAGGGGCCCTCCGACTCGAGTCTTGCAGGCATGGTGCGGACAGAGTCAGGAGGGACAAAATCACAGACACAATTAATCGTCGACCCCCCAGAAAACATGGAAACATATAGGAAGTGGGGGGGGAAACAAAAACCCAGAAAAGATGGGAAACTATGGGGGATCCTGTTATTTGTGTCTATTTATTTGTGTGTCCCTGGGCCCCTTTACGGTCGTCGGGGCAGACCTGGCTGGCCCCCTGGCAGGCCGCCCCCCCTCCTGCGATGGAGCCCCCTCGCCTGGCCTGCCGGCGGCCGGGGAGGACGCTTCCAGGGCGAGGGTCTCGGCCCCGGGAGGGGGGCCGTCATCGACGAGCGCGTCGGAGCGCTCCGAGGGTGTGCTCCGCGGCGAGTGCTCCGCGGCCCTCTGGAGCGGGGGGCCGTTTCTCTTTGGATTCCGAGCTGTGCTTGCACGGAGGTTGCGGGGGAGGGGGGAGGGAGGCGTAGCGAGGCCCGAAAGACCATTTGGACTTCACGCGAGGCGGGACGCGCTTGCACGCCTTTTCAACCCAGCAGCGAGGCGGGAATTCCGTGCAAGCCAACTTGTCCAAGTCTGAAGAAATGCAGCCTCTGGACAACGCGCCCAGAGCTTTCCTCCAGAGCCGCTGGATCCCAGACATCCCAAGTTAGCGGAGGCAACGTTGGGGCAGAGGTAATTAGAGGGAATGGACGGGTCTCCAATCACCGATGCATCGCCGATAGGGCCACATAACCCGCCCCGCCCAGGAAGGTGCGGTTTCGCCATTGGGGACCTATCGCCGATTCATCGGCGATGTGTTGCCGATTCCAGCTCGATGTTTTTCCCCCTGATCTGGCCCCCCTCCCGATCGTCCCCCATCAAGCCCGATGCTGTCCTCATCCTGCTTCCGTCTGTCTCATCACGAGCTCCTGTCGTGAGGAGGCCCCATTTGCTCCGACACAGCCTGGGCAACGCGCGCACTAAAACATCTTGTGGTATAGTCACCGTGGCGGGCGTTATCCGGCCATGCCGGTCGGAAAGCAACGTACCACAGGATGTCTGTGTTGCATCGTTCTGGCGGAACGTTCATCAATTTAGGTTGGCAGTGGCTGCGATTCTCCGGAGTAGGCCGCGTGAATGAGCATCCCATTCGATGAATTATGCAGTTTGGCGCGGAGTGGCCTGCAGTTTCTTCTTGGATTGCAGGCTGAGGAACATGTAGGCTAGAGGGACTACATCTGTTCCGCCGAACGCCGATCGGCGTAAGTCATGTTGTTAATCTTGAGAGGGATTCGATCCTAGAGAGATGATGACATGTTTGGCACGGCTAGTGTAGACGTTCGTGTGAAACACGTGCCTCCACGGGGTCGTGCATTGTGCTAGTGCGTCCTTATTCATCCCATTCCCTTCCAACCCCATCTGGGCGGCCTCCTGTCAGGGTCCATTTCGACTCGATTCGATATCGATTACCGCCGCCTCGATCCTAATAGATTCCGATGCTGGAGAGGCCTTACGGCCCGTGCCGCCGACCTTGATCGACGACGACGACGATGTTAACGTGGGTCAGAGTTCTCAGGGATGCTTCTTGGGGTCTCTTCGGAGCGCTTTCGGGGGCCTGTGGGGGGTAGTTTTGGGGCTTTTTAGGGGCCTCTTAGGGGCATGTTGGGTGACTCCTGGGGGCCTTTTGGGGCTGCCCTGTGGCCTCGTGGGGGTCTCTTGGGCGCCTCTTGGGGGCCTGTTGGAGGCTTCTTGGGAGCCGCTCAGGCCGAGGTCTCGACATGTCCGTTCGGGTCCCCCGTCTGGGCACCCTCTTAGAGTCCTCTTGGAGCCGTCTTGGGGACCTCTTGGGCCATCTTGGAGGCCTCTTCGGCCGTCCGGGGGCCCTCTGGGGTCGTTTTGGGGCCATTTTGGAAGCCTATGGCTATCTTGGGGCGATCTTGGGGGTCTCTTGGGCCGTGTTGGGGAGCGTCGGGAAGCCGAACAGGCCAGAACCCAAACGTCGAGCAAAAACGTAGGACAGTCAATGATGTTTTGCCGATTGGGGCCCTCTTGGGAGTGCTCTTGGAGGTCTCTTCGGGCGTCTTGGAAACCTCTTAGGCCGTCCGGAGGCTACTTCGGCGTCTGGGACCGATGTTTCGGCGATTCGGGGCTCTCTTGGACCGTCTTGGGGGCCTCTTGGGGCAGTCTTGGCCTGTCTTGGGGGGTTTGGGGCTTTGGACCCCCCCCAGCGGGGAACGGATCAAAGGGAAGGGACTTCCTTTCGACTCAATTACGACGTTGTTGCTTAATTTCCCTTTGGCTGGCGCGCTTGGGGAGGAGGGCCCGGGGGGGGAGCGGCGACGGCGACGACGACGACGACGACGACGACGACGAACGGAAGAGCGTCTTTCCACACGCAGACAGGGTCGGCGGATTTCGACTAGCCGATGCGGTCCGATGTGTGTAATGGCGCTGTTGTGCATCCTGGCGAGGACGACTGGATTCAATCTCGACCTGTTGCTAACATGGCCCGATCCGCCCACGCATGTTCTGAACCGATTCGATGTCCTGAGTCGGCGATGACTGGTCCTGCCTCCAGTCGGCCGCCCAGCCCTCGTCAGGCAGGCCTAGTCAGGAGGCAGACACCTGGCTCTCCAGAGCCTTCCCAGACCGCTCCCGGAGCGTCCCAGGGCGCCCCGAATCGGCCGCGGCGCCCGATGCGTGCTTCAGACCCGCCGGCTCTCGGAGATGTCCGACGGATGCCGATCCGTAAGTGTCCTCATAGTGTGCCCTCGTCGCCTCACGGCAGGTCCGCGTCGTGTCGACGCGGCGGCGAGCCTGGCGCGGGCGTGCAAAAGGACGAGCAGAGCGCCACGACTTGTCTGGAGGGATCGGCCGTCATCGAGCGATGTTTGTCCTCGGGAAGCCAGGACTGCTCAAAGTCATGCCATCCATGTGGTGTCAGTTACCAGCGCGACGCACGTGAACTTGCCGAACCTCGGCCGACCCTGCGCGCCTACCCCGTCGCGACGCCCTCGTCTGGCAGTCGGGCGTGAGCATCAGGATGAGCAGCTTGCCGAGGGAACCCGGTGCATCGTTGCTTCCTCGGCCCATCCCTGGCCAGTTTCGCCAGGAAGCCCTACACAGCATCAGCGGCCGATGGACGATGTAGCACAGGGGTCGACCTAAACAGTGTTTTGGCGATTTCGTGGGCCGTTTTCGTTTCGATCGAGTTCTACAGCAAAGGCGGATTGAAAAGAAAACGAGGAAACATGAAAACGGCATGAAAACGAAGAACGCCGCTTAGGGCGATCCCTGGTGCAGCATACACTTCTGTTCCACCGTCGGTGGCGCCTGCCTCAGGGCGGCTGGGAAGCTTGTACCCCAGCGTGCCACTGCAGGGGTGTAAGCTTCCCAGCCGCCCCGTGGCGGGCGTCCCCGACGGCTCGTTCGATACTGCACCGTAGGCAATTCGTTTGCTTGAGACTCGATCAAAAACGAGGGCTATACACCTTCCTCCGCTCGCCCCAAACGGCCCCAAGGAGCAGCGTGCCCGAGGGCCTCGCCTTCTTGGCGCGGCGGCGAGCCCGACGAGGAAGGGTGAGAGGGGCCAGGCCTTCTCGGAAGGAGCGAGGGGCTTCTCGGAAGCCCTCGCGCCTTCCGAGAAGCCCCGCCCCTGTCTTCAGCGAGAGGCCCAGAAGCGACTTCTCGGAGGGCGCGAGCAGGCTTCTGATGAGCCCCGCCGCCTTCCGGGAAGGCCTGACCCCCCCCCGGGAAGCCGGCGGGACCCCCGCGGAACATTCCCGGCCACCGCCAGACCACCCGGGGGGCCCCGGGAAGCCGGCGGGACCCCCGCGGAACATTCCCGGCCACCGCCAGACCACCCGGGGGGGGGGGGCGGTCTTTTGGCCCTGCGGCGCCCTTCCTCGCGCCCGCCCACGCAGCCTCGCCTCGCCTCGCCCGCACGCACGACACGAACACGAAACCGAAGCCGATTTCCTGGTGGGGGGCTCTCCGTTCCACTGCGATCTCACCCCCTCGCCTCGGCTGCTCCGGTCGCGCTGTGGCCTCGGCCGCGTGCCGCGTGCTGCTGCTGCCGCCGCCACCGCGACCCCCGCAGCCCGCCGCCGGAGCCGAGCCCGAGCCCGTGCCTGGCGGGCGGCGGCGGCCTGCACCCGCTGCTGTGGGCGGCGGAGGCCGGGAGCATCAAAAAAACCACACAACCCAAGCTAATGAGATGTTTCCAGAGGGCCCCTCGGGGGAGAACCCACCGACCTCGACATGACCCTTTTGGTTGTGGTTGTGATCGATGTGGCCGTCTTGGGACGCTGGCTAGCAAGTTGTGGCGAGAGACCCTCCAAGAGCAGAAGAAAATTTCGAACCTCCGCCCCTAGGAGGAATCCTCGAAACCCACTCTTCGAGGCGTCGTGCATGGTGTCCGAGCAGAAGGAGGGTCGCGCCGCATCGCCAATGCGGGACCCGATCTTCTCTGCGCTGGCGTCGCCGAAGCACTGTCGGCGTCGCCGATGCATCGGTGATGTGGAGCGGTCCTCCGACCCCCCCATCTTCCCAGACCCCATCGCGGAGGCCCCCCTGACTTTGGCGCTCCCGCCAGAGCCGCGGCCCGACCTCGGTCAGGGGCGGCGTTCGCTGGAGGAGGGACGTAATTAATTCCGTCAGTACGCCCACGCACCAAGTAAGTCTTTTCCCATCATGGGGGGAGTTAAAGACCCTTCACTGTTATCGTACCGATGCTGGTGCCCTTCCCTCGTCGACTCGGCTGGATTAACTTCATCATCCTGGTCGGAACGCAGCCTCGGCGGAGTAGCCGTATGGGCATGTGTTTGTTTCTCCAGTTTGGGGGGTAGGGGAAGAGGCAGGTGTTGGACATGTTCGTTGGTTCTCGGCAGTTTTTCAGCCTCGGGGTGCTCTCCAGCGACTGTGCCTCGCCGAGAGCATTCGGGGGGTGCGCGAATCGTCCCGAACGGCAGCCGGAGAGCCAAGTTATGACCCGAAAGCCAGGGGGTAATGTTAGGGGGAGATAGGCTCAGGGGGGGAGGATGCTTCGACGCGTTCATTCATTTCCGACATGAGCCCGATAGCCATCTCCCTGCTCGGGAGCGTACAGCTTCGCTATCAGGTGTCTTTCGCCGATCTATCGACGAGGTACCGCCGAATGCAGGTCGATGTTTCCCCCCTGAGCGATTCCCCCAAGACGGCCCCCCCCACCTTACCTCGGCGAACAGGCGACGAGCATCAGTCGGAAGTCCCAAAGCGGTGCGATGACCACAGCGTCAACCCCAGCGCCGATCCAAGAAATTTCCGCGGACCTCCGAAAGTTTGTATGGCCATGCGTTGACTTCTTCTACAAGAGGAAGATATACTGTCACTGTCACCGATGCCCGTTCCTCGTTGCTACGGCTGACTTCGTCTCGGGAGCGTTGCCAGAATGCATCCCGAGAGAGGTCAGGGGAGTAGCGGTAAGTACAGTATCGGCATTTTGTTGTCCCGCCAGAGCGACGAAAGTTCGGAAATTACGCAGCGATCCGGTGACCGCACCGTCGGGTGAGTCGGAGGTGATTTGGGGTGGGCGCACGGTCTCGGGACTGGGGTCGATCTCTGAGGATGTCTCGGGCGACTTGGGCCTTCAGGGCCCCAAAATTTTGCGGTGAGATCTCCGGAGGTTTCGATGTCACCGCACGGTCGGTCACCGTGCCGTTTTGGGATCCCGGGCAGCGCCAGGGGGTGTCACCTAGAGGGGGACGACCACCCTTTGGAACTCAAGGATCGAGAAAGAGGGAGGATGGAAGATAGAGAAAGTTTGGACGATTTGGGTCGTTCGTGGGTTTGCTGGGGCTGTCTGGGGGTCCAAGGAGGTCCGTTTCCTGGAAAAGTACGCGACTCACTCAGTGGTGACCCCTAGGATCGGCTACACGTAAGGATGATCCTTCGTCCTTCCAGATTAGGTTGTTTGATTCTACTACTGGCTTTCGGACGTTTCCTGCCACAGAGTCGTGAGGGTTGGCTTAGGTGGGGGGAAGGAAGCTTGGACCCCTAATCGCCCATTCATCGCCAATCGGGGCCTGTGCCCCCGCCATGCCCAGGAGAGTGCGATTTCGCCACCGGGGGGGGCTGTTGCCGATCTACCGGCGTATACCGCCAATTCAAGCTCGGTGTTTCCCCACCTGAGCTGGTCAACCCCCTCCTCGTCCCGATCCGAAAGCCGAGTGACCGCTTCGAGGCTGGTCGCCGATCTATCGACCCCTCGGAGGATCTCAGAGGATTGGCCCTCCACCGCCAGGTCCGCTCCTCCCAGGTAAACGCTATGATGCCCACTGCTCCTCCCAGACTACTTCGCCCATCCTCGATCCCAGGACCCGTCGTCGCCTGTCGCCTCCCTGCCTCTTCCCCTCGGCGTTCCCATTTCTGGGCGTGTTCGTTTTGTTCCCTCTCCTGTTCCTCCTTCTTCCTCCTCCCTGCCTGCCTTGGAGTGTCGCTCGCGTGCTCGTCGGGTAGTGTATTGCAGGCTCCCAGCGCAGCCACCGGGTCGATGCTCGGGTCTAGAGTGACACGTCGATAGATTGTGCTTTTCGTTCCTTCTTCCTCGTCCTCCTCATCCCAAAACGTTGATATGTGGACCCTCCGGGCGCCCAATGTTGGCCAGCATTTCAAGGTGCGGCCAGCCCGCGGCCGCGGCCTTGACAGACCTACCACCCCCAGGCAGGCCCCCGAGGTAAAAACATGAGGACCTTCGATCGAGGATCGAGGAGGGTCGAGGAGAGGATCGAGGATTGAGAAGGAGAGGGATCGAGAAGGATCGAGGATGAGGATCGAGGATGAAGTAGGGTCGAGGACGAGGACGAGGATGAGGATCTAGGAGGGTCGAGGAGGAGTGCGAGGCGGGTCGACCCCTGGTCTTCGTTTTCCTTTCGCGCCTCCCCAGGCCCCCCCGCTTCGCGACAACAGTCACGACGGAGAGGCCTTTTGACAGGGCCCTGGAAGAGGCCCAGACTCTGGGGGGGGTCTAGGCCTTTTAGGTAGGGTAGGAGTAGACGGGGTCGGAGGATCGCGCCGTATCGTCGATGCATCGACGAGGCGGATCGATGCGGAGCCGATTTCCTCCACGCCGGCGACGCCGCTGAACCGCCGACGTCGCCGGTGCATCGCCAGTGCATCGCCGATACATCGGCGATACATCGCGAATGCATCGGGGATGCGGCTCGATCCACCGACCCCATGTGCTCCGACCCTATCTGGGAGGCCGCCAGGGGGGGGGGGGGGGCACGTTCCGAAGCAGAGATCACGACCCATCGGGAATTTGAAGCCGCGGCCGCGTCATCGGTTGCGGTCGTTGTCGCCGTCGCCAGCGTCGGCGTCGGTCGGCGTCACCGTTGCCAGCGTCGGTCTCGGCCGCCGTTGGTCGCAGCCGACGTCGCCGTCGCTGGCGTCGGCCGTCATCCGGTCGCAGTCGGCGTCGGCGTCGCCGAAGGTGATGAATCTGTTTTACACCACCACCAGAAGTTGGAGGGGGGAGTGAGGAGGAGGGCGAGGAGGAGGAGGGGGGGGAGAAGAAGGAGGAGGACACCCCCCCCTCCAACTTCTGATGGCGGTGGTGGAAAACATGCCCATCCGAAGGTCGGCGGGGCCGTCGGTCGGCGGCGTCGTCGACGCCTGTGGGGCTCCCCACGGGCCCGTCGCCGGCGCCGGCGGCGTCGGGCGCGCGCCAGGCGCGCGCGCCGTGCCCCAGCATCCTGGGCATCGACGCCGCAGAGGCGAGGGGCGGCGGGCCCCGCTCGGCCATGGGGGAGGTGATCGAGGAGGGGGAGGAGAGGGAGAGCGAGGAGGGGGAGGAGAAGAAGAACGAGGAGGAGGAGGAGGAGGAGGAGGAGGAGGAGGAGGAGGGAGGAGGGGAGGAGGAGGGGGAGGGGAGGAGGAGGAGATCGAGGAGGAGGGGGAGGAGGTCCAGGAGGTCCAGGAGGAGGAGGAGGAGGAGGAGGAGGAGGAGGAGGAGGAGGAGGAGGAGGAGGAGCTCGAGGAGGAGGAGGAAGAGGAGGAGATCGAGGAGATTGAGGGAGGAGATCGAGGAGGAGGAGGAGGACAGAGAGACAGACAGACAGACAGACAGGCAGGCAGGCAGGCAGACAGACAGATAGACAGACAGAGACAGAGACAGAGAAGGAGACAGAGACAGAGAAGGAGACAGAGACAGACAGACAGACAGAGACACAGACAGAGACAGAGCCAGAGACAGACAGACAGACAGTCAGACAGACAGGAGCCTTGGATCCGGGTGGAATCGTTGGCAGGAGAATTGATGGAACCAGCCAAACGCTGTTGCTCGAGGGCTGGCGGCACTTTGAGCACAGAAGTGCGGCCAAACGCCTTACTTGAAGATGGCACCGATATATGGAAAAAGGCGAGTTCAACGATCAATCATGTAAGTCCGCTTTCTTGTAGGCAGGAGCAGGAGGAGAAGGATGAGACATATCATAGACCTCCCAGATGTGTTCCGAGCAGATGGGGTCGGAAGATCGCGCCGCATCGCCGATGCTTCGCCGATGCGCCTCGATGTATAGCCCAAGGTTTCCTCTCTCAGATGGCGCCGGTGCATCGGCGATGTATCGCCGATGCGTCGGCCATGCGGCGCGATCCTCCGACCCCGTCTTCTCAGACCCCATCCAGGAGGCCTTTGAATATGCCATCCTCACGCTACGATCCCAGTCGATCTAAGCCTGTCCAACGTACAAGCAGGGGCCGAGTGACTTGTCTCTGGTGATGGGCTTGTTTTCCACCACCACCACCACCACCACCACCACCACCACCACCACCACCACCACCACCACCACCACCATATGTTGGAGAGGGAGGGGGTCCTCCTCCTCCTCCTCCTCCTCCTCTTCGTCCTCGTCGTCCTCCTCCTTCCCCCCTCCAACTTGTGGTGGTGGTGGTGGTGGTGGTGGAAAACAGGCCCATCATCTGGACCACTGCCCCGGGACCTGCTTTTCACTCCGCGGCGGCTTTCGATGGTCCCAGGTTCGGCGGGCCACCAGAGGCCGAAAACGTGCAAGAACTTCCCGTCATCCGAGCATGCTCTTTGGGCGGAGGGGAAAGGGTGACATCTGGAATGCCGTTTCGATTGAGTCTCGAGGCCCGCATCTGCAAAAAAGGCGAATCACAAAACGAATTGATCTTCGAGGTGCAAACGCCCATATGGATTTCACCCTGAGCCCTCCATCCTAAGAAAATGCTCAGGCCATGATTCTTTCGCGACGCGAGGGGGTCGGCTTTCGGGCCGTCTCATGCCTCGGGGTACCCCCAGAGCGCTCTGAGGCGAGGATCAGCAGCTGGCAAGCATCCCGAGGCGAGAAAATTGCCGGCGGCCAGCCGAAAGTAATGAACCCCCCCCGTCGTGAGTTTTTCACCGCCTGAGCAAGTCGGGGCACGATGCCGACCGTCTGCTTCCGGCCCCAGAGGTCGAGAACGTCCAACAGCATTCGGTCGCGTTTTTTGTCACGACGCCAGGTGTTTTGGGCCCTCGTCTTGGCCCTCCTGCTCCCCTCCTCACGGCCGCCGCCGCCGCCTGCCGCTGCCGCAAGGTGCTCCAGCAGGTGCGGAAGAGGAAGAAGGAAGAGCAGGAGGAGGAGGAGGAGGAGGAGGAGGAGAAAGAGAAGGAAGAGGATGATACGGAGGAGGCGGAAGAGGAGGAGGAGGAGGAGGAGGAGGAGGAGGAGGAGGAGGCTCCCGCCAATCCTCTCCCGGCCGCTTCCCCTCTCGCGTTCGCTTCCCCCCTCCCGTCGGCCGCGCGATTGCCCATTCGCCCTCGCCTGGCTTGCTGCGCTTGCCGGCGGCGGCGGCGCCGCAGGTAAAAAGCACCTTGAGCGGTCGACGTGGACCTTGGCGCTGCAGCGACGGCTGGGGAGGATGGCCCTCGCATGCCGCGGCAGCGAGTGCACAATCTATGGCAGCCGATCTTGGCAGCGGTTCCGGCCCCAGGTGATGGTGGTGTTGCTCCCGCTTTTGCCCAAGTTCCTGGAGCCACCCCACGAACAAGGGCGCGCGCGTGGACGGCGAGCCTGCAGCCAATGCGGCGGCACGTGGCTCCATGCCACACGCTGCGAGGGGTTCGGCTGGCGGGAGGTGCGCCTGGCAAGCCGCGCCAATCCAAATCGTTCTTTCAGGCGCTTGGGGCAGCCCCGCAGGCAGAGTGGAAGGCCTAATTGGCGGCGCTGCCCGAGGAGTCGCGGGCGTAGGTCCTCGCCTGCGTGGCGGGCAGCGCGGCGGCGGCGGTGACCGCGAGCCTGGCGGCAGCTGGCGCTGGCGAGGCGACGATTATGCAGGAGGACGACCACGCGCCGGCGGGCGACCTGGATCTCGGCCACATTTTGGTGATTGGGACGGGCGAGCTCCTTGGGCTCCCACTGTGGGGCCCCTTGGGCATGGCGGGCGCGTTCCGCGAGCTGGCGCCCACTTGGACGGCTGTCCCTGAAAGCCTCGCGGCAACCGTGAGCAATTTGCTAACAGCCGCTCTCAGGGCAGTTGCTGCGCAGCCAGCCCGGGACGTCGTCGGGGCGCTCTTCGTCATCCTCCCTCGGGCGATGAAATGCGGGAGGCCGCGTCTGCCACGAAGCTTCGGGGATTGGGCAGGCGTGGGCTGACGATGGGGCCCGCCCCTGGGCGGCGACGGCGCGCCTGGGCGTTTGCGACGGAGGCGGCCGACGCCCGACGCCCAGTCGATCTGGCGGCGCGGGCCCGCAGGGTGAAAGAGATGTTGATGCTGCCGCCGGGCGCTTTTGGGAACTGAAGCCAGCGCGGGCCCCCAGCTGACAGTTCTATGCCCCTCGGTGGGCAAGCCGAGGGCATCCGCGCCGTCGCGGCCGCTGGTGGGCACCTGGGAGGAGGCAGCTGCAGAGGACGCGGCGCGATCCTTCAAAAAGTTCCCGCGGCACTCTGGCCCAGGCCTCACCTGAGCGCGCTTCGAGCAAACCTGCGCGGCCGCGCGGAACGCGAGGCGCCGGCGCAGGTGCTGGGCTGCGTCTTGCGCTGCGAGGCGCCCGCGGCAGCGGCGCAGGCGCTGCTGGGCGAGCGCCTGATCCCGCCCCCGACGCCGCAGTGCGGGACGCGGCCCCTCGCCCGCGGGGAGACTCTGCGCCGCATGGCGGCGAAGGCGGCGGCGACGCAGCGCGAGGAGCTCATCGCCCAGGCGGCGGGCCCGTGCCAGTGTGGCGCGTGCCAGCGCAACGGCGTCTCGCTGACGCACAAGGTGGTGGCTTTCTCCGTGTACCCCAGAGGGCGGTGCTGTTCGTCGCTGGACGTGGCGAGTGCCTTCAACGAGGTAAACCAGGACGTCGTCTTCCGCGAGGTCACGAGCAGGCCCCCGACCTCGTGCGCCTCGCTGCTGCGTGGCGCGGTGGGAACACGCGCGGCGCGCGCTGCTCTGGCGTCGTTGCCGCGCTGACAGCTGAGCGGGGTCTCGACCAGGGCTGCTCTCTCTCGCCGGCTTACTTCGCCGCGGCCACGGCGATCCTCTACGAGGACTTGGCGCGCGCGCCGCCGCGGGAAGCGGTCTCCATCGTGGTGGATCACCTGGGCGACGTCTACCCCGCGGGCACTCTGGAGGCGTTAGCCGCCGCGGGGCCGGCGGCGGCTTGCGGACTTCGCTTGAACGAGAAGTATAGGCCACATTTTGGAACCCGCGCAACCTACAGCTGCCGGCGGCCCTGGCTGCGGCGGAGACTCCTGGGCCCATGCGCGCGGGCAGCCTTCTTCGGCGCGGGCCGCGGCTCTACCTGACGGCGCTCCAGATATTTGCGCAAGCACGGCTTGAGAGCGCAGGGCGATCCGGCGATCCTACGCACCGCGCACCACGCGCGCGCTTCTTTCAGGCCGCGCGCGGCAAAAGGGGCGCGAGTAGAAAGTGCGGCGGCGCCTCGCGAGGCTGGCGAAGCGGCGGCGGCGCGCTCGCCTTTCGGATCCACTTCCTTGCCGCAGCCAGAGCAGACGAGCCTCGGCTCGGCCAGCGGGGATGGCGCCAGCAGCTGGCTCTTCCCGCGCGCGGGGTGGACCGCGTCGCGGGAGAGCACTTCCATAGCCAGCGCTGGCCATCCGGCCCCGCCTGCGAGGGGCCAGCGCGACCTGGCCCCGGCGCTGCCCTCCTGTCGCGGGGCCGACCTGCGCGCGGGCCTTGGGATTGCCTGGCAGGGGGCGGCGCTGCGCGGAGGCGCGACGGCGCCCGCGAATGGCTCGGGCGCTGGCTGGCGGCACGGGGCGCCCTGGGCGCGAGAATGGAGCGGCTCGCCCCCGCCTGGGACAGACGGCGCCCGGATGGCGCCCCCGAGGCCGCGCGGCTCGACGCGGCCTTCACCGACCTGACTGCGGGGACCACCTGCGCCTATGCGGCGATCGCCGACGCGCCCGCGGACGCGGGCGCAGCCGCCGAGCGTGGCCGCGCGACGCGCGACGGGGCCGCGGCGGCGGAGGCTCGCAGGCGCAGCCGCTGCCAGGGCTCGGCCCTGGTCGCTTTCGCGATGGAAGCGCCGGGACGAGCCGGGACGGGGGCGCGGGCGCCCTTGCGGATCTACGCTAACGGCTGCGGCTCGCCATGATAGACCTTGCCGCCGCGCGGCAGCGCGGGGGTCTGCCTCGCGGCCGCCCAGTCCGCTGGCGCGGCGCGCCGCCCGGCGGGCAAACGCCCCCAGCTAGGCCGACGGCGCGTTGCCGGCCACCTGCCCCGTCGGCGCGAGGCTGCGGCCAAGTCGGCGCGGGGCAGAGAGCTCCTAGGGGAGCGCGGCTGGCGGCGGCGGGGCGCAGCGGCGTGGCCGGGGGGGGGGGGCGCAACTGGGGCGGCTGAAGTGCCGCGCAACAGCGGCGGCGGCGGCGGCGGTTCAGGCAGCTGCGGCAGCTGGCCGCTGCCGCGCGGGGCGACCGCGGCCGTGCCGCGGGGGCGCCGGGCGGCGGCGGCGGCGGCGGGGCGGTGGCGCCGGGCGGCGGGCACACAAGCGAGCCGTCAGGGGCGGGCGCCTGGCCGGCGTCCGCCTTCGCCTGTTAGTGCGGAGGGGCGCGCCCGGAGCCGTCGGCGGGGTGCCCGCGGGTTGGCGCCGGCGGCGCCGCGCAGCAGCGTAGTTGGGCTGGGTGGGCGCCTGCCAGGTCACCGCGGCGGCGTGTGGAGCTCAGCGCGGGCGCAAGCGCGGACGTCGACGATAGACACGCGCTGCGGCCAGGAAGAGGAGGAGAAAGAGGAGGAGGAGGAGGAGGAGGAGGAGGAGGAGGAGGAGGGAGGAGGAGAGAGGAGGAGGAGAGGAGGAGGAAGAGGAGGAGGAGGAGGAAGAAGAGGAGGTTGAGGAGGAGGAGGAGGAAGAGGAGGAGGAGGAGGCGGAGGAGGAGGAGGAGCAGGAGGAGGAAGAGGAGGAGGAAAAGGAGGAAAAGGAGCAGGAGGAGGAGGAGGAGGAGGAGGAGGAGGAGGAGGAGGAGGGGGAGGGGGGAGGAGGAGCAGGAAGAGGACAAGGAAAGAGAGCAGTCGGAAAAAAAGGCATGATGAGGTGGAGATGAGGAGGCGGACGAGGGAAAAGGAAAGAGGATGTGGACGAGGGGGAGGAGGAGGAGCTTCCTCACCGCCGCCGCCGCCCCGCCGTTGCCGCAATGTGTTCCGCCGGGTGATGGCCATCGTCGTCGCCATCGTCGTCATCACTAGCATGTTTTACCATCACCGCCGTCATCATCTTGTTCGCCACCGCCATCACGATCAGCATCACAGGCAACACGGCCGTTGTGTTGGCCTCGCCCGTCTCCGCTGCCGCCGGCCCGCCGTTGTTGGAGCCGCTGCTGCCGCTGCCGCTGCCTCGGGCCGAGCCCCGAATCGGGACTACTCGCGGACACTGCCGCTGCTGCCATCGTCAGCGCCATAATCATCGTCATCCTCATCATCATCGTCGTTATCGCCATCGTTACAGTCACCATCCTCGTCTTCATCATCAACAACCACTATCAGTACCATTGTCGTCATTATCGCCGTCGTCATTGTCATCGCTGTCGTTATCTTTGGCGCCGTCACCACCAACAACAGCATCGTTGTTACGTATCAACACTACCAGCGCCATCGTCACCGTCATCGTCGTTGTCCCCATCTTCGACACCATCACCGCCGTCGTGA
>CAUYUJ010016183.1:373177-415677 GCA_963575745.1 Prorocentrum cordatum | reverse complement strand
GCAGAGGGCCGCGAAAGATTCCGACAACGGGCGTTCAGAGCTGGGGATCCTGCCCAAGATGGGCGGAAGGAGATTGCGAAGGCCTTGCGGACGTTGCCGCCGACCCTGAATGGGGGACCTCCCCCAGGACCCCCGTTGGCGACCACCCCGGGACCCGCCATGGGACTCGCCGGGAACCCCGGGGGGGGGGACTCGGACCCCCCCCACCCACACACCCACCCCCTATCCACCCCCCGCCCCACCACGTCAAGCAGGGGAAAAAGAGAAGGGAATCGACTTGAATACGACGTTTCTCATCCTTGTGTTGATATATTTCCTTGGGACTGGCGACGACGTGGACGACGGCGACGGCGACGACGACGACGACGACGACGACCACGAGGGCAGCCTCTCCCACACGCCGAGGGGTCGGCGGATTCACGTCAGCTTTGGATGCAGGGCACATTCTCAACAACTGTGAGAGCGCTCCTCAACCACGCTTCTATACGTATCCGCACTTGGGAGATTCTTTCGGAATTCCCTTGGGATGTCCTTGGACCCCCCATGGCTCCGTCAAGATTCCTTTGAGATTCCTCAGAAGGTTCCTTGGGTGCTCATTTGTATTTCCTGTGGGATTCCATTGGTTCTTTGTTGGCGCCCATTTGAGCGAGCCAAAAAGCGGACTCGTCTGCGCCGACATTGGCGCGTAAGTTGCCCGCGTAAGGTACCGCGTAAGCACCCTCGCTTCAAAAGTGACGTGCCGCGCGAGCGACCCACGTAAGCCACCGTATAAGGTCGCTGCGTCAATTCGCGCAAAAGACCCGTATTTAAATCGTCGTTCATGCAGGGTTTCTCGGATTTTCCTGTAATATTATTGTGCGTGATGGGCCGCCACCGTGACCACTGGGGCAAGAGCGAGTACTTGTATGTCGCGGGGGGGTCGTCGGAATCTCGTCTGCGAACGAATAGGACTTCCTGGTGAAGTCAACGTCTGCACTGGGCTGGCAATAGACAGTGTCTGCTTTCATTCGCGCTTGCATCTTCACATAATGGTGCGCCCCCTTGCGATTACTCAACAGTTGCTTGGGCTTCATATTGAGCCTACGGGCTTTCCATGGTTTCCTCGTATGTGTCCTCTGCGCCAATTTTCGCTTGGCGACTCGGAATCTGGCGGCCCTCGCGTCGCCACTTTCGATCATTTCATGGTATCGGTTTCTGTGCCAGCGGTTTCGTTGCGATCCGCTGCCCAAAGAGCTTATGTGACATGCGGTGCTCTGTGCTAGCGGTACCGCCAGGGGGGTCATTGATGCTTCGCGCAAATTCGCCAGCCCATCCAATGCATTCGCGCGAGTTGTCTTGACAAGGGACGTGTAGCATCTTGGGCTGGAAGGGGCCATCTTGGGCTGGAAGGGCCATCTTGGGCTGGCTTGGGCGCTCCGACCCTCGCGACAGGACCCTCCAGGCCCAGGGAACAGGGGGCATTGTGAGACGTAGACGTGCCCATCGGTCGTACCCATCGGTCGTAGACGTAGAGGTGCCCATCGGTCGTACCCGTCGGTCGTGCCCATCGGACGTACGCGTAGACATGCCCATCGATTCCCAAAGCCGAATCTATGCCTTCCTACTTCAAGAACCGATATGCTGTTGCTGCGTTTTATTGTATTCTGGGCGTGCCCGAACCCAGTCTAGTTACTTTATCGCCTTCCTACTTTATGTTTCTACCTACTACTTCTGACCGATGGGTATCCACATAGTGAGGTTGGATTTCTGTTTGCGGGCCCCCGACGGGACGACATTTTTCGGCGATGCGACGCGACGAAAAGAAGACGGCTCGGGATGAATTTCTGTTCCTGGGGAAGACCCCCAGTTTCTCTGGTCACCTGTTTCCATCATGCTGGCGAGGAGGGCAGAATACTCGGTCCGAGGCCTCAGACCCCAGCAAGTTTACTTGCATTGAGGGGAGGCGAGGCCCGAAAGGTAACCCAGACTTCACGCAAGTGAAGACGTATTTCCACGTTTTGTCGGTTCCGTGTTGTTTGTAAAGGTGGCGGATGGGGGGGAACGCAATGCAAGTGATTTGTGGGGGGGATTTGCAGGTGAATTCTCAAGAAACCATGCTGTTCTGAATCCGCGACCACAGAGGTCCCTTGGGTACTCTCCGTTGAGCGGCCCCGTCAAAGTTGGATGGATGGGCTGTACTCTTTGCTGGATGCCTCCCTGTCCTCGCACCTCGGTGCGCTGGTTCGACTTCGGAAGGCGGGGGCAAGCTTCCCGCGGCGCGACTTCAGCCTTGACACGCCAATTGTGACCAGACTTGTAGCGTCGTGCGGGTGCGGGATGGCCGCACAGGTCAGTCGGCGAAGCTGGGTGCCAGAGACCGCTCGAGCAGAGCCCCCGCCAGCACGGCAGGACTGCGAAGTTCCTTGGTAGGCACGGTAGGCCCTCGGGGCGTCGCAGCAAGCAGATGCGTGTTACACTCTATCAGTGAATGGTTTTCGCTGAGGAGATCGCCAATTCTTTCAACTTCCGCTAGGACCCCTTCAGTGCAAGCACTGATTGGGGAAATAGTGTAAGGCACCAAGAGTGGCCAGGCTTCTCACGAGGACACTCGGACTCAATGCCGCCAGAGCTCGATACGATTACATACCCTTTTTCTTATCCGTTCCTCTCCCTCCATGCTGGAGGCTGGACGTCCACGGGCCCGGCCGGATCCGGTAGCTTCCAGAGGTCTTGGCCGTGTCACATGGGCCGAGGCCACATTGTGGCCTCGGCGCGGTCGTGGCGGGGGGTCGCGGGCGCTGGCGCGAGCGCGGGCGCGGGCCTTGATGTGCCGATCGGGTTTTCCCAACCCGCGGCCCCAGAGGTCCGGACCGCTCACCCTGGCCTGACTGCTCGCCCCGGATCCCTTTTCGGGGCCCGAGGGCCGAAGTCAAGGAGCACACCAGGAGCGCACGAAAACACATCGCCAGAGGTCTGGGTTGCGCGAGAGCGCCTGAAGCGCCACTGGCTCCCCGCTCGGAGGCTGCTTTTCTGTGTACTCCAGCAAGTTTGCTTGCATGGCATTCCCGCCCCCCACGTCCCCCCCCTTCCGCCGCCTTTTCAAGCAGCGCCTGGTGAGTTCCGGCTTGCGTGAAGTCCAGATATTCATCGCTTTGCTCAGTCAAGCGGCCCGTATTGTGCCATCGTTGGAGTTTGCGTGCGCGTTCGTGGGCCGTGCGGCGCCGCTGGTCGGCGCTGCTGGGGCTGTGGTTGAGAGTCCTCATGTACGCGTCTTGGTGTTTCTTCGGAAGTTTTCGGGGGGCTCCTGTGTAGCAGTTTTGGAGGCTCTTGGGGGCCTCCTGGGGGCGCCTTGGATGCCTCTTGGGGCTCTCTTGGCGCCTCTTGGGGGCCTCTTGGCGCCTCTTGGGGGCCTCTTGGGTGCCGCTTGGGGCAGCCTGGACGACTCTTGGGCCCGAACGCTCGAAATGCTCAAATGTCCGTTGGGGCTCCCCCTCGATGGGGTCTTCCTGAAGGTGTCTTGGGGCTCTTCAGCGCCGTCAATAACTTATGGACGATCCTTGAATTTTGCCTCTAGGGGGCTTCTTGGGACTGGTTTTGGAGGCATCTTCGGGCGTCTTGGAGGCGGTAGACGCCGTCTGGAGGCTATCTTGGGCATCTTGGAACGACTTCCGGTGACTCTGGGCCCTCTTAGACCGCCTCGGGGGCCTGCTGAAACGATCTGGCAGGCCCTGAAGGCAGCCCCCAGAGGCTCTGGCATCCATGACGGGGACCGCCCGGGATTTGCAATGGGTACTTTTCGCCCAGGGGCCCCAGGGGCAGCCACGCGCGCGCGAACTAGAATTGAGTCGGGCCCGTCCCTCTACAGGAGGAATATTCACAGATAGAAAAGACAAGGCATGGGGTCCATTGTTTGATCATTTCTGGGCATGTTCGATCATTTTTGGGGTATTCATTTTTCATCAAAAATTTGCCTTTAGGGGAACACGCCCGACCTAAAACTAGAAGTGTTCCAATGTTGCCGGAGATTGTAGCACTCTTGGGCCCCTGGGGCCGGCGAGTTTATGTTCGGTCCTCGCCGCGCCCCCCCCGTTTCAAGCAGTGGCGAAGCGTCCTGGCGTGCCTGCGGGCCTACCAAACAGTGTTCTACGAACCTTTTTTTGTGGCTTCCACGAAATGCTCTTAGAACTTGGTTGGCTGGGACTGTTTTGTTTTAACACAGCGGGCTTTTGTTCTAAGAACATTGTTTTTCTTATCAGAAAATTGTTGTGTTCTAAGAACATGTCGTGGTAGGCTTATAGGAATGAATGATGGGACGGTCGGTCCCTGCTCAACCGTTCATCCATTATGCAAGAAAGCGTACCAGAGTTTGCTCCCGAAGGGCTCGACGACTCTTCTCCAGTCCATTTCCGGGGTTGCAAAAGCCAGGTAAATCGAGGCAATTCCAGATACATCGAAGATCTGATGGGCTTGTTTTCCACCACCACCATAAGTTGGAGGGGGGAAGGAGGTGGAGGAGGATGAGGAGGAGGAGGAGGAGGAGGAGAACGAAGAGGAGGAGGAGGAGGAGGAGGAGGAGGAGGAGGAGGACCCCCTCCCCCTCCTATTTGTGGTTGTGGTGGTGGTGGAAACCGAGCCCATCAAGATCGTGGGAAGCTCCAGCGCGCGTCGAGGGGCAGAAGACGTCGACGAGCCCCTCGATATCTCCACAGAGACGCGCTCTGGCGCCCCTCCTCCTCCTCCTCCTCCTCCTCCTCCCTCCCTCCTCCTCCCTTTCCTCCTCCTCCTCCTCCTCCTCCCCCTCGTGCGGCGCCCTCCTCGCTCGCACCCGCGCCCCGCGCGAGGAGCCGCGCGGGCGCGCGCCAGAGCGCGGATGGCGGAGGCGCCCCACCCCCCGGCCGCAGCCTGAAGTCGGGCAGGTCCCTCTACAGGAGAAAGATTCAAAACTAGTCAGAAATAGTCTGGGGACGATTTTGAATATGTTAACAATTCGTGATTTATTTTTTCTGTTCCGTCCAGCATCCCCTGTAGGAGGACATGCCTGACCTAGCGGCAGCAGGGCCCTCTCCCGCGATCGGCGGACCTCCAAGGGATGGCGTCGGCCGGGGGGGGGAGCCCTCGCCGGGCCCCGGGAGCGTCCACGAACCAGGATGAAAAGCTAGCCCTGGGGAGAACGGGTCCAGTACGGACGGGAATAGGACAAGAATATTGTTCTCCAGAGCGTTCCGGAACGCTCTCGGAACGTTCCGGAACGCTATGAGAAGACCGCGGCGCCCGAGACATTTTGCAGAGCCGCCGGATCTCAGAGGTTCTCGATTCATCCTCACCCGACTTCATCCTCGTGCTGGCTTCGTCTTATGGGAGCGCCCAAGAACGAATCGGGACGAAAAGCCAGCCCTGGTGAACAGGTCGAGTCGGGAAGCCCCCCCCGCGGCGGCAGGAGCGAGGAGTCGAGGACCCATCGGCCCCCGACCCCCTTGACTCCTCGACACGCTGGATCCTCGACCGAGGGTCGAGGGGTCGAGGATCGAGGGTCGAGGAGCGAGGGTCGAGGAGCGAAGGTTGAGGAGCGAGGGTCGACGAGCGAAGATCGAGAGTCGACGGTCGAAGATCGAGGGTCGGCAGTCGAGGTCCGAGGGACGAGGCGATCCGATGCGACATCGGTTCTGGCCAGCCCGATCCGCTCCGATTCGGTTCGGCTACTGCGACGATTCGATGCGGCCAGCTGCTTGCATGGCGTTGCTGGGCATCCTCGCACAGCCGACCCAATTCGATTCCAATTCTGTGCCAATGCGGCCCGATCCAACGCACAGTTCGATTCGATCTGACTTCCGATTCGACGCTGACTGATCCTAAGCGTCGAGGGAAAAACGATCGACGTATTCCAGGTTGTCGGGGGATTCGAGGGTCGAGTGTCGAGGATTGAGAATCGAGTTGCGAGAATCGAGCAGGAATCGAGGAGCGAGGGTGATGGGTCGGAGGTGCGGGGGGTGTCGTCGCTGCCGTCGTCGCCGCAGACCCCCTTCGCGTCGCGAAGAGGTCTCGGTGGAGGAGTCTCCTGCCTCGTTTCGGCCTCCTGGGATGGTGGTAGGTGGAGGCGGGGCTACTGGGCTTCAAGGCTGGTTTTCTCTCAAGAGCCCTGGAAGTGTTCCCCCCGCTGTTTTTTCCACTTGTGGTTCTTCGCTCGCCCGAAGAGGTTCGAAAACGACACACCAGAAAGTTCGCGTCAGACATGTGAAGACGCATTCGAGAGGCACGGAGCACGGACAGCGGACTTGGCAGGTGGGCCTCGGGCCGTTCCTGGATTTGAAGACACACGCGCACACGTACATACATACATACCTACATACACACATACATACATATATACATCCATGCATCCATCCATCCATACATACATACATACAACAACCAAACATACATACAGACAGGCAGGCAGACAAGCGTACATATTTACAGACAGACAGACCGCCAGACAGCCCACCAGACAGACATACATGTAGGTGATAGATAGATACGTACAGACACACACACAGACATCAAAACATACAGACAGACAGTCATACAGACATAAAGACACATTGGCAGACAAACAGAGCCAGTCAGACAAACAGACATACAGACATACACACATATATATGGTATATCGGAGCGTACATACACACATCTATACATATATATATATATATATGTATATGTATACACATGCAGGCATATACAGACATATATATTGGCAGACAACCAGCCAGCCAGTCATACATACATATATGTAATTAATCAAGATACGTACGTACATACACACCTACATACAGACAGGCAGACATATGGACAGACATACAGCCAGACAGACAGACAAACATACCGACAAACTAGTATGTAATACATACATACATACATCAACACATACATACGTACAGACACAGACAGACAGACAGACCGACAGACAGAGTGACAGACAGAGTGACAGACAGACAGACAGACAGCCAGCCAGACAGATAGACAGACAGACATCTATACATATATATGGCATAAATACATACATGCATCAATCCATACATACGCACAGACAGACAGATAGACAGACATTGACAGACAGACAGACTGACAGCCAGACAGACAGACAGACAGACATATTGACAGGCAGACAGACAGCCAGATAGCCAGCCAGCCAGGCAGACAGATAGAGATAATATGGAATACATATATATATATATATATACATGCATACATACATACCTGCAAACATCAATACACACATACATACATACAGACTGACAGACAGGCAGGCAGACATACAGAGACAGGCAGCCAGACAGCCAGCCAGACAGACAGACAGACAGGCTGACATATGGAATGCATTGCATACATAGATATATACATATATAGATATGCGTCCATATGTAGTCATACATACATGCATGCATGTATGCACATACACACACTTACATACATTCAGACATACATACCTATATACATGTATGTATATGTACATGGACATATTATATATATATGTAATGTCATACACATCTCTATCCATACACATGGGTACATGCACACACGCATACATGTTTACATGCTCACGTGCATACATGCATGCCTGCATGCACCCATACATATGTACATACACACCTAACCATACAAACGTACATGCAGATATACATGCATACATGCATACGTGTATCCATACATAACTACCTACACGCATACACACATGCATACGCGCATGCATTTATGTATGCATGTATGCATGCATACATCCATATACAGCCATATATGCATACATATATGCATGCATGCATGCATGCAGACATACCTACATTCAGTTACACATGAACCCATACATACATGCATGCATGCATGCACACATATATATACACATCCATCCATCCATCCATCCATCTATCCATCCATCCATCCATAAATCCATCCATCCATCCATCCATACATACATACATATAAACATACAAACATACATATATATGTATACATACATACATACATACATACATACATACATACATACATGCATACATACATACATATATGCACACATACATTCACACATCTACACATATATATATGTAGATATATATATATATATATGTATATATCGATATACATATATACATTATGTATATATATACATATATGTATGTGTGTGTATACTTACGTGCATGCATACATCCATACTAGCATACATCCATCCATACATCCATCCATCCCTGTCTGCCTGCCTCCCTGTCTGCCTGCATGCTTGCCTGCATGCATGCATGCATGCATGCATGCACACATACATACATGTCGGCAGTGCCCGGTGCGGAGTGAACCCCCCCTCAGTAAACTCCATCCTGGGGGGGTCCGAGCTGGCGGCACCGCCGGTGCGAGCCGGCACGAACCCCCCAGGTAAGCACGGACCCCCCCAGTAGCCGGCACGAAACCTCCCGGTAAGCACGAACCCCCCCGGTATGCAGGAACCCCCTTGGTATGCACGACTAGCTCGACTGGACCCCAAGGGTGTTCCAAGACGCCACACCTCCACAGAGAACGCCTCCACCCCACCCGCACCCCCGCCCCACCCCCACCCCCCACTCCCACTTCCCCATCCCACAGGGGGGGTGGTCCAGACCTAAGCCTCCCCCAGAGCGGCCTGCACGAACGACCCCTTTCAAGGGACAGGGGGAGGGTTCTGAGCCGTCGGCGGCACCCGGTGCGGCCTGCACGAAACCCCCCGGTAGTGTTGGGGGTGGTTCGTGCCATGGGGCACCGCCGACATACATACATACATACACACAGACACGCTAATCATCGTCGATTCCCAGGAATGTGCCAGGGCGCGTTTGCGAGAATGGCGGGCAATAGCAGGCAAAGCTCGCACCAAAGGTCACTCTTGTCCAGGGTCTCTCCTGCGTGTGATTAACCCTAGGGCCCAGACACCCTCCGACATCGCTTGTTCAATCCACAGCCTAACAGCTTCTGACTCTTCCCTGGGGGTAGTATTGTGTCCAGAATCCTTGTTTGATCGTCCTGGGTCTCGATGACGCACCCCAGAAGAGGCCAAGGTCGAGGAAGAACGCACAGAGTAAACACCAACAAGGTATCGCCAGAGGTATTGAAAGCCCCCAGGGGTGAAAGGGCGGCCGCTGGAGGCGGAATGGACACCTTCATTTTTCGTGTTGGAAGGCTCTGCCACAGGGCAACGTCGGCGCCCTCCGAAGGGGAGACTGTGAAACGATCGGGGCTCTGGGGTCTCCGCCTGAGGGCGCCGACGACCGGGGCAGTGGCGGCGACGGCGGCACCGAGGGCGCCAAGGACCGGTGGCGTTTCCGGCGTTGCCGAAGCTGGCGAGCGGCTTCGTCCGCCGCCCGCCGAGCGCCCGCGCGCGGAACGCGCAGAGCCGCCCACGCCCGTCGGGGCGCTGCCAACCCGCCTCGCGGGCCAGCACCTCGCCCTCCTCTCGAGGGAGGAAGACCCGCCCGGACCCGATGCGCGGCGTTTGCTGAACGGCCCTGGGCGTTTACTAAACAGCCCTGCCCTGTTCGATTTCTCCTCTGGGTGGGTTTACCAAACGGCTTCGCCTGTCGGGGTGATTATTACGAGGGTGGATTTTTTGGTTCTCTATCCTCCTGAGGGCTTCCTCAGAGGCCGCCATCGCGACGACGCCCCCCGGGCCTGAGGAGCTGTCTGGGAGGGGCGCGCTCTGGCCAGGATCTCGAGGCGGATCTGGCCGTGGCCACGGCAACGCCCGCCAGAGGCTCTATTGCAAAACCGCCTCAAAGTTCTCGCAGAAGAAGGAACGCTGTAAACATAAACTTTCGGAGCTCCTCGCGGATTTTTGGGATCTACGCTGGGCTCCCCTGGCGGCGCCTTCGGCGCCGCCCCTGGCCCGCTCCGCGCGCCAGGGACGGGGGCCCAGCATGGATCCGAGAAATCCGCGCGGACCTCCAAAGGTTTGTTTATTCAGTTTGTTGTCCTTTCAGGTTACCAGTCTCCAATCCCGACTGGCGGCGACGGCGGCGGCGACTTCAACGACGGCGACCGCGACGACGGCCGCGGCGGCAGCGGTCACGGCAGACATCCGGCGTCTTGATTTGTTTCGCAGCGTGGCTCCCAGAGGCCTAGGCTTCTTCCTGGGGACGGGCTGCTCGTCCCGAGTCACCGCCTGACACTTACAGGGCCCGGCAGGCCCCGAGAATAGCAGAACATGTGCGCGGGGATGTCAGCTGGGTCGGACGAAAGTGGGGGATAGGAAAAGGGGGCTACATCGTCTACTGCGTGCAGCTGGTCTTGGCCCCACCACCAGGCGCTTTCTCCGGCTGTCCACCCCCATGGCAAAATTACTACGGGGCGGCCTGCAGAATCGCGAACCACAGCGCTGTCGGGCACCTCGGTAAAGATGCCACGGCGGGCACCTTCTTAACGAGCTTGTACCACTTACGGTCGGATGCGTGAGCACGAGGAACTGGCAGTTCGTCAGGCCATTCGTCGCGCGGCAGGAGACATCGCGCTAGGTGTTCAACGCAGTCGAGAAGCTCGCCATCGCGGAAAGCTGTGACTGGCATCGTTGCTGCCTCGTTTGCCGCTGGCCATGGGGCAAAGAGCTTGTCGGCGACGAGCTGGCGCAGAACGCTGACCGCTTCGCCCGAGCAGTCGGTGTGCCTAGATAGGAAGCCGTGTTTCATGTCTGGCACGGTTGGGGCGTCTGCGGCTTGGGCAAAGAGTTCTGCCGCGCGTCCCATTAACGAGCGACGGGCCGTCTCTGCGACTGCCTGAGCGCAGTTGACGCTTGTAACGTCGCGGCGCGGCAGCAGTTGACGCGCACACAGCCGCTGGTTGGTGCCGCGGTTCCGTTGGTGCCGCGGTAGCCGTGCGGCGAAGAACTCGCCGTGCCCTGCCGCGGCGGACAAGACGGAGGCTCCCTCCGGAGCTGCGGAGGGCGGGGTCAGAGGCAGGTCGCTCGAAGGCCGAGTGCCATAGGAGGAGTCGAGAGAGGAATATACAGGGGAACGAAAAGTTACATAAGCATAAAAACTCGAAAGTCCGCGCGGATCTCCTGGGTCTGACGTGCGCGTGCATATGCACAACTCATCCAACCAAATGTGCCTCCAAGTTTGCATGTCGATTGTGCACTCCTGTGCTGAAGGTGATCCCATAGTGCATGGCGGCACTGTAGTAGCAGTAGTAGTAGTAGTAGTAGTAGTAGTAGTAGTAGTAGTAGTAGTAGTAGTAGCAGTAGTAGTAGTAGTAGTCGTAGTCGTAGTCGTAGTCGTAGTCGTAGTCGTAGTCGTAGTCGTAGTCGTAGTCGTAGTCGTAGTCGTAGTCGTAGTCGTAGTCGTAGTCGTAGTCGTAGTCGTAGTCGTAGTAGTAGTAGTAGTCGTAGTCGTAGTCGTAGTAGTAGTAGTAGTAGTAGTAGTAGTAGTAGTAGTAGTAGTAGTAGTAGTAGTAGTAGTAGTAGTAGTAGTGTAGTAGTAGTAGTAGTCGTAGTAGTAGTAGTAGTAGTAGTAGTAGTAGTAGTAGTAGTAGTAGTAGTAGTAGTAGTAGTAGTAGTAGTAGTAGTAGTAGTAGTAGTAGTAGTAGTAGTAGTAGTAGTAGTAGTAGTAGTAGTAGTAGTAGTAGTAGTAGTAGTAGTAGTAGTAGTAGTAGTAGTAGTAGTAGTAGTAGTAGTAGTAGTAGTAGTAGTAGTAGTAGTAGTAGTAGTAGTAGTAGTAGTAGTAGTAGTAGTAGTAGTAGTAGTAGTAGTAGTAGTAGTAGTAGTAGTAGTAGTAGTAGTAGTAGTAGTAGTAGTCGTCGTCGTCGTCGTCGTCGTCGTCGTCGTCGTCGTCGTCGTCGTCGTCGTCGTCGTCGTCGTCGTCGTCGTCGTCGTCGTAGTAGTCGTAGTAGTAGTAAAAGTAGTAGTGGTGGTAGTAGTCGTAATTGTAGTCGTAGTAGTAGTAGTAGTAGTAGCAGCAGTAGTAGTAGTAGTAGTAGTAGTAGTAACAGTAGTCACAGTAGTAGTACTAGTAGGAGTAGTACTAGTAGAAGCAGCAGCAGCAGCAGCAGCAGCAGCAGCAGCAGCAGCAGTAGTAGTAGTAGTAGTAGTAGTAGTAGTAGTAGTAGTAGTAGTAGTAGTAGTAGTAGTAGTAGTAGTAGTAGTAGTAGTAGTAGTAGTAGTAGTAGTAGTAGTAGTAGTAGTAGTAGTAGTAGTAGTAGTAGTAGTAGTAGTAGTAGTAGTAGTAGTAGTAGTAGTAGTAGTAGTAGTAGTAGTAGTAGTAGTAGTAGTAGTAGTAGTAGTAGTAGTAGTAGTAGTAGTAGTAGTAGTAGTAGTAGTAGTAGGGTTCCTGCGCGTGCGAGAAGTAGCGGAAGCTTCAGCAGCTGCGTGGGCAAGGTAGAGTTTCGGCTGCTTCTGGGACGCCGCGGGGCGCGGAGGCGGAGCCAGTTTCAGATTGCTCCATGATCCCGCCAGCGCCAGAATCAACGTCTAGCAAGGTGCTGGACCGCACGTCCATTCCAAGCAAAGGGGATGCGCGGGGGGCTTTCAAGATGCGCACCCGCACCCGTCGCTTCGGACGGCGCTGGCGCTCCCGCAGTCCCAGGCACGATGCCCGGGAAGGCGACGAAATGAGCATCCACGCTAGGGGACACCGCGGCACCCTGAGGGAACCCTGTTGACAAGACCTGGCGCTGCAGGCGACGGGCACCAAGCCCGTCGCTTCCGATTGGCTCAACGCTCCAACGGCAGCCGAACCCACTGGCGACGAGGCGTCGGAATTGATATCCGCGCAGCGAAGCGGGGAGGAGCGAATGTCATCGCGGAGCCTTCTGTGGCAAAGGTCGGAAAACGCTTTTCCAGGAGGGTCGCAGGCGATTTCCCCCCACCCCACCCCACCCCACCCCACCCGACTTCTCAACGAAAAATGAAGCCGCTCAGAATAGGAGGGAAACCCTGCGATACACCCCAAAGGGGGCTATTCGGACGCACCCCTATCAAGGATGGACGCTCCCCCAACGTATATCCCAGGGTTCGGCCCCAAATTTCTGGTCCAGTCGAAAACCTCCCAAAGCCTGGGATAGGGGTCGAGACGTCGCCTCGTCCTTGCTCCTGGTCCCCTGCCGAGCTGTGGTCCGCCGGCTGGCTCTGCCTGCTCCTGCCTGCTGCTGCCGCGGCCGCCCGGCTGGCTGTTGCTCGGATTTTTGGCTTCGCCACGCGTTGCATGCAACGTTCTGACCTGCTCGTACGAGGGGTGGCGCCCTCGTCCAGCAGGAGGTTCGGGAACCGCGCGCGGTCCCAGCTCCCGTCGGCCGCTGCCTGCTGGAGCGCCTTGAGGTGCTGCGCCGCGGGATCCATGGCGCGTTTCGGCTTGTTCCTCGCCAGTAGGCCGAGGATCTTGCACAGGAGCGCCGCGTCCCCCGCGTTCCCCTTCGACAGGCTCAGGTATCTGGTCGTGAGCACACACAGGTAGTACGCGCTCGCGACTGCTTGCGGGGCCTCGGGGTTGTGTTCGACGTCGCCGTTCGCCTCGCCTTCGGGTGTGACGGCGCTCGCCATCATCTGACTGAAGGCCGAGCGGCAATCTCCCTTTCCTGTCTCCGTTCGTACTGCACCGACCGCTCCTAGGAGCCCACGGAACGGTAATCCCGAAGTCGAGGCCAAGTGAAGACTTGCCTCCGACCGCGACCGCCTGCTGAGGCAACGAGAACGGCGACGGCGGCGGCGCTCCCGCTCGTCGCGTCGGCGCAACGACGAGGCCCCTCGGAAGCGGCGTGCGTCTCCGCTCTCCGCGGGGCTCAAGGCCAGCCTCTCCCTCGGCTGCCTCGCGGCGCCGGTCAGGGCTCCTGCGCTCCAGCGGCTGCGTTCGCGCGCGCCCGCCGGGCCCGGCTTCCCTCCGAAGAGCGGCGTCTCGTGGTTTCGCCCCTCTTTCAAGTGGTGGCGAAGCGTCCCGGCTTGCCTACAAGCCCACCAAAGAATGGTCGAGTAACCTTTTGTGGTCTGCACGAGATGTTCTTGGAACACTCCTAGCTGAGACGGTCTTGTTATAATACATCGGGTTTATGTTCTAAGAACACTTCTTTTGTTCTCAGAAAATGTCTGGGTTCAGGCCTATTCTAGGAGTGCCGGGACGGTCGGTCGCTGCATTATTCACGAGCTCCGGGGCCAGGACCGCCCTCGGCTGCTCCCCAGGGGTGGCTCTGGCTCCTCTCTCCTCGGCGGCCGCGGTCGCGCCCCGGCCTGGGCCGGCCCCCAGGTCCGCGCGCAAGTCCCCCAAGCCACGGCGCACCGAGACGCCCCCGCGCGCCGCGCCGCGCGCCGCGCCGCGCCCCACGGCACCGGCCCACAGGTCGCCGTCGGGAGCGCCCGAATGGGCGGCTCCCAGGGCGGCGCGGCGGTCGGCCCTGCCAGCCTCTGCACCGCCGTCGGCTGCGGCTTCTGTTGCGGGGCCGCGTCTACGGTCCTCAAGCCTGGCGCCCTCCGTAGCCTCGACGAGCGCCTCCTTGCTTGCTGGGCATCTGATCCAGGCAGCCTTGTCCTCCTCGATGTCCTCCCAGGTTAACAACCTCCAGGACTCGACGTGGACGCAGGAAATTAGGCTGCACCCCCTGGTTGCGGCACCTCCTGCCAGACTTATTACAAAGGTGGTAAAGACCCTCTTGGGGGTGGCCCCCCGGGCGCATCCAGTGCGCGTAGTAACCGTCCGACGCCGCGATGTACCGCGCCTTGAGCTCCACACACCCCGTGTGGGAGCAATCGGCATGTAAGATTTTAGCGACGCTTTTGCCCTGACTCCCACCAGAGTCATCATAAGCGGCAGCTTTGAAAAGCCTTGTCGAGGATCCGCTTCAAGAGCTTTCCGTCCGGAGCGTCCCTGCTTGTTCCCATGGTTTGGCCATGCTGCCCGCAGGGGGGTTTGCGAAGGGGACACTCCCAATGCAAACCTCTTGTGCCGCAAAGCTATGGGCATGCGTATGCATTATGCTACCCCTGCTCCCATGCTGACACCTCCTCGTCGTCCTCCTCGTTCCTCTCCCCCTCATCTCGTTGCACCCCCGCACGTCCTATGCGACGGGGGTCAGGCGTGAACCACAGGGGCATCATTCACATGTCTGCCCCTCGATTTTAGCGCGAGCCGGCGCCCGGAGGCGCTGGGAAAATCAGCAACGCGAGTCGATTCCAACCCCAGCCTTGCCTACCCCCCACTGCTCAAGGGGAGGGGCAATCTCCGGGGAGATGGGCGCTTTCCTGGTGCCGATACGGGCCCGACAGCCCGCCCCGCCTGGCAGCGTTCGGTTTTGCTGTCCGGAGCCTATCGCCGAGCTTTCGGCGATGCGCAGATGATCCAGGGTCGAGGGTTCAGAGGGCCCCCCCCCCAGATGGGATGGGGGATGGTGACGACGCCGACGCCGACGCCGACGACGCCGACGCCGACGCCGACGCCGACGACGACCACGACGACGACGACGGCGGCACCGCAGCACCACCCCACACCCTCAGGGTGGAGGAGGGGCGGGGGGCACTGGCACCCCCCCGTACCGCGCCATGCCCGCAGGGCCACGAGCACAAGGGGGGGGGGTGGCGGCCCCATTCGCGAGGTCTTCGCGAGGCTCACGGGCGTAATCGTAAGTCGGGCCTGTCCCTCTAAAGGAGGAATATTCGACAATAGTCCAAAACTAGTCCAGCGACTATTTTTCTATTATTGTTTGACCATTTGGGAATTTGTTTTGGCTATTTTTAACCTTTCATCCAAAATCCCCCTATAGGGGGACAGGCCCGACTTAATACAAGGGGCGGGGGGGGTGCGGCCCCATTCGCGGGGCCTTCGCAAGGCTCACGGGCGTAATATCCAGCGGGGGGGGAATCACAGTAGCATTGAGGGGGGCCAGAGCCCTGGATCATGCATCGCCGATGGAAGCTCGACGTTTCCCCGCCTGGGCCATCCCCCCCTGTGGTTCGGCGGCGAGCCCAGGGGTGAAGCGAGAGGGGGCAGGCCTTCTCAGAAGACTTCGGAAGCCCTCGCGTCTTCTGAGAAGCCTATTGTGGCTTCGGAGAAGGCTCACAAGACTTCTCAGAGGGCTCGAGGGCTTCTGGGCAGCCCCGCCGCTTGTGAGAAGGCCCGCCCCCTCTCACTTTCTTCATGCTCGCCGCCTACTCACGTCCGAAGAGGAATAGGAACGACTCATCAATATGATTTATCTGAGCTCCTCGCGGACGTCTTGGATCTGCGCTGGGGCCCCCCTGGCGGCGCTTCTTGCGCGCTCCGCGCGCCAGGGGGGTGTCCAGTGCCGATCCAAGAAATCCGCGCGGACCGTCGAAAGTTTCTGTTTATTCTACCGAAGACGCCTACGGCGAATCACCGCCGCCACCTGCCTCTTGGAATCGCCCAGCTGGCCGAGCGTTGTGGCAAGAGCTCTGCCAAGCTATCTGACCATGTGCTCCCCCAGCCGGTGTGGAAACCCTTCGGGGAACATTTGGGGGAGGATGACGGGCAAGATAAGGAGGAGGAGGAGGAGGAGGAGGAGGAGGAGGAGGAGGAGGAGGAGGAGGAGGAGGAGGGGGCATCTTGGGGTTTCTGGGGGCACTCTTGGGGCCTCCTTGGAGCTTCCTGGGAGCATCTTGGAAGCATCTTGGGAGGCTTCTCGGGGGCCTTGAGAGCTTCTCGGGGGCTTCTTGAGGGCCTTTGAGAGCTTCTCGGGGGCTTCTGGGGCATCTTGGGGGCCTTTGAGAGCTTCTCGGGGGCTTCTTTGCCCGTTTGGGGGCGTTCCTGGCTCGTCTGACGCCGTCGGAAGTCGTCTTGGGGGCTTCTCTGGGCCGACTTGGGGCCCTCTTGGGGTGCTCCGGGGCCGTCTTGGAGGCCATCTTGGGCGTCTTGGAGGCCTCTTGGGCCGTCTCGGGGCCGTCTTGGGGCCGTCTTCGGGGTTTCCTGGGTCGTTGTGGGGTCATCTTGGAGGCCTCTTGGGTGATCTTTGGGGCCTCTTGGGCTGTCTCGGGCCGTCCCAAGGCCGAAAGGAAGCAACTGTTGAAATCCTTCAAACGTTTGAGTGAAATCAATAATTTGGCCTCTTCGGGCCTTCCTGGGGGCCCTCTTGGGAGCCTCTTGGCGACCTCCTGGGCCGTCTTGGACCATCTTCAAGCCATCTTGGGCCGTCTTGGGTGCATCTTTGGCTGTCTTGAGTACATCTTGGGGCCAACTTGGGCCCGCTTGGGGCCATCTTGGCAGTATTGGAGGTGTCTTGATCTTGGAGGCCATCTTGGCCGTCGTAGAGGCGATCTGGGCAACGGGAGGAGATATTTGGGAATCTTTCCTGGTGGCCGGCGCCCTGGGCCGAAGCCCCAGGGGGAGCTCGTTTGGACAAAGAACCCAAACCAAGTCGTATAGGATTCAGCACGCCAGGCCCCCCTTGGCAAGCCAGCAGGGGGCGGCGGATCGAACGGCCTTCGGCCCATCCCGCGACCGCCTCTTGGAGGCAGTTTGGACGCCTCTTGGAGGCCGTTTGGGGCCTCTTGGCGCCTCTTTCGGGCCTGTGGGGGGCCTCTTGGGGGCCTCTTGGGGCCTCTTGGGGGCCTCTTGGGGCCCCCTGGGCGCCTCTTGGAGCCTTCCGGGGGCCTCTTGGGGCGGAAGGCTGGGATTTTCGGCTCGTGCTCCCTCCCTCTCTTGGGGCCCTCTTGGGCTGTCTGAAGGCCCTCGTGGGCTGTCTTGGGATCCTCTTGGGCCATCTTGGGGCTACCTCGGAGGCCTCTCGGGCCGTCTTGGGGGCTTCTTGGGCCGTCTTGAGCTCATCTTAGGCGTCTTTGGCTGATCTTGCGGCCCTCCCTGGGTCCCGTCGCGTCTCCCCGCGTGACGTCTGGGGCCCTCCCTGGCCTCGTCCCGAGGTCTTCTTCTGCCGGAAGACCACGCGTCACCACTGCCCAAGGCCCAGGAGGCACGCGCCAGGCCCCAAGAGGTGTTTTTTAACCGGGCCCCGGGCCCCTCGGAGCACTCCTCAGGACTAGAGACTGAGGTTGAGGGGAGTTGGGCAAAGGACATGAGGACACGCGCACTCCGTGTCCAGCGGCAGCACTGTGGCGGATCTTCTGGAAACATCCCAGGGAGAGGCTTGTCCAAGAGGGGTTGTCCAGTGGGGTTGTCCAGATCCCCGCTTGCCAAGGGGTTATCGGGGGTAGACCGTCTTGTCGTCATGCATCATTCTGGATTGTCAGGTTTGTCTGTGGTTTTTGCATTGGATCATTGATCCATTGAGCATGGTATGCCGATCGTTACTCATCCAAACGAACGTTTCACCTCACGGTCATCATACTTGAGATGTCAGGGACGGCAGAGGGGGAAGCGCCCGTGCCGACGACGCTGCGGCCCGGCGGCGCAGGGCGCGGGGACGCAGGCCGGCAGCGGGCCAGGCCCCGCGACTCCGCCCGGCCCTCCCGCGGACGTCGTCGTCGACGGCGTCGTCGGCATCGATAGCACGCAGCCCTCTTAGTCGACCCTCACTGCACTGGCCTGCGTCGTGTTGAATGGCTTCGGTGGACAACCACGTGTTGGCATGCAGCTGAGATCCAGCAGCGCGACATCGTCGAAAATCCCGGCAGGAGCCCTGGACACCATTCTGCTGCGGTGTTTCTCCAACAGGATCCATCTGCAAGGGCCTCATGGCCCGAAACAGGACGAGAACGCCCGGTGTGGAAACAATGCGACGCCAGGATCCCATGGGGCCAGCTTATTCGAACCTCGGGCATGCGGCACTCCTTGAGCCTCTGGAGGTCGTTCGGGACGATTCGGGCACCCCCGGAATGCTGTCGGCGAGTCGCAACTGTTCGCAGGGAGAGAAATTTCCCAAGACCATCAAACATTACACTTCAGGACCGGAGAGCCCTCTAGTCTCCACCGGCCCTGGCTCATCATGGGGCGCATTCAGAACTTCGAGGGGAATCCGGCCGTGACGACGACAGGCCTTCTCGAAGCCTAAGACGTCAAAACATTCAAACCTCGAAGATCGATACTCGACGGTCATCGAGCCAGAGCCCCGAGTGCCCTCTCCTCCCCCATCGCCTGCGCGCGGGCGGCCCGTTCCCGGGAGTGATGACCGCGCGGGCTCGCGTCGGCGACGGCGGCGTCGTCGGCTCTGCCGCCGCAACCAGCTCCGTCAGCGTCGGCATCGGAGGCCAGCGCCGTAGGCGTAGCCGCAGGCGCTGCCACAGTCGCCATCGCTGTCGACGCCGCTGGCTTCGCCGTCGTCCTCGTCGTCGGCGCCGTCGGCGCTGTCGCCGTCGTCAGCGATGTCGCCGTGTGCCCGTCGCCGTTGCCAGCGTCGGCGTCGGCGCCGGCGCCCGCACAGTCCGGAGGGTTCCAAAGGGAGTTTTCGGGGAGGGGGTTTTTGAGAGAGCCCCCAGGGGGCCTCAGAGCCTCGTCGAAACAGGGACACCTCCTGGAAAACCCCCTCCCCCAAAACCCCTTTTGGAACCCTCCGGCCAGAGCGCGCCCGCGCGCGCGGGTTGGGCCCGCGCGGCGCCCCAGGCACCGGTCGCTGTCCAGCCCTGCCGGCCGCAGGCGGCCCACCGTCCAACGGGCCGCCGCCGCTGCCTGCCGCCCGACGGGCCGCCGCCGCTGCCGCCGCCGCCGTCGTCGTCGCCGTCGTCCTCAGACCCCCTGCTCGTCGCGTCGCCGTTTGTCCACAGTGGGCGTTCTCGCTCGGTCTCGGAGCCCGGGGCCCTCACCTAGTTATTCGTCCAGTTTCGGTGATTGTCGCAAAATGATTGGGTCCAGGGCTCCTGTTGTGATTTTGGGCGATGTTTTTTCCGCGACGTCAGATCCAAGGCTCATCGTCCCCAGACTTCCTCGCGGCGTAGAACAACGATAAACGGTTCAGGGTAACTTCCTGGCCCTGCAGGCCCTTTGTCTGGTTCCGGGCCATCAGAACAAGACTTGGGTTGAAAGGTTGGCCCCAGGGATAGGTCAAGACCTCATCGCGACGTAGAACTACACAATATCGGAGGTATCGGTCGCTATTGCTTCCACTGCTTCGCAGGGGCCACCGCGATTCTGGATGAATGATTCGCATGTGTTGGTGGGCAGTGCGATGTTCGTTTGTGCTGTCTGACCGCGCAGTTACAAGCTAAATGCGCAAACATGTGTGTTCACCATCTCGTACTACATACATATATATATATATACACACACCCATACGACCGCCCTGCGGGCGATAAGGAGGTTGGGGGGGGGATTGAGATCAAGTGCCCACCCTGACTGACTCCCAGCCTGTCACCTTGATCTCATCTCTCTCTTTCTCTCTGTCTCTCTCTCTCTCTTTCTCTGTGTCTCTCTCTCTCTCGCCCTCTCTCTCCGTCTCTATCATAGGCGCCGACAAGAATGAATTGATGGATTGGGTTGGGTGGATTGGATTGGATGGGATAAGATGGAATTTATAAGATAAGATGGGTTGGATTGGAATAGTTGGATTGGATAAGATAAGATGGATTGGCCCGCCGCAGGCGCAGAAACAAATTAATTGATGGATTGGATTGGGTGGATTTGATTGGGTGTGAAGATAAGATGGGACAATATGGGTTGGATAAGATAAGATGGATTGGATTGGACAAGATGGGGACACACGGGACACCGCCCGGCCCAATTGGGACACCTCCCAGCCACCGGCGGACGGGAAACGGGCCCTCGCTCCTATTGACACCCAGGACACCCGGGACACCGCCCGGCCCAACTGGGACACCTCTCAGCCACCGGCGGACGGGAACGGCTTAGCTACAGGAGGCTCACGCGCAGCTTCGCCTCGCACGCACGCACGACTGGAACACGAAATCGCAACCGATTTCCCGGTGGGGGGTCTCCGTTTCGCTGCGATCTCACCCCCCAACCTCCGATATACATATATATATATACACACCTATACGAGCACCCTTCGGGTGATAAGGAGGTTGTGGGGGGGAGAGGAGGGAACCACTCGATCTCATTATCGATCTCACTCCACGGGACACCACGGGACACTTGTCGATTTCCCTATCGATCTCATTATCGTTGTCACTCAACGGGCCACCATGGGATACCGCGGGACACCTTATCGATCTCATTATTGGTCTCACTATCGATCTCATTATCGACCTCACTCCACGGGACACCTGTCGATCTCACTATCGATATCACTATCGATCTCACTTTTTTGGGACACCACGGGACACCTCGGGGTACAACATCCATCTCAGTATCGATCTCATGATCGATCTCATTCAACGGGACACCACGGGACACCACGGCAAATTTGTCGATCTAGCTATCGATTTCATTTTTCGGGACACCACGGGACACCTCGGGGCACTACATTGATCTCACTATCGATCTCACTCAACGAAACACCACGGGACACCACGGGCACACCACGGGACACCGCGGGACACCGCGAGCCATCGCCGAACGGACGGACGGACGGGGGAGAATCATTTGTCTTGATTTCGACCTAGCGACGGCGGACACCACGGGACACCACGGGACACCGCGGGACACAGCAAGCCACCAACGGACGGACGGACGGACGGACGGGGGAAAAACATTTGTCTTGACTTCGCCCCAGCAACGGCGGACACCACGGGACACAACGGGACACCGCGGGACACCGCGAGCCACCGCCAGACGGACGGACGGACCTGGGACACCGCGGGACATTGCGAGCCTCCGTTGGACGGACGGACTGATGGGGGAGAATCATTTGTCTTGACTTCGCCCTAGCAGCGGCGGGTTCCGTCCTCGCGCGCACACGCAGCATCGCCTCGCCCGCACTCACGACACGAACGAAACGAAACGATTTCCCGGTTGGGGGTCTCCGTTCCACAGCGATCTCGCCACCCCAACCTCCGATAAAGATATATATATATATGTCTATACACACAGACATAGATAGGTATTTTGGCTGTCTGTTTCTGCAGTTTTGCATATGGTCCGCGCGGCACACCCGCCGTGCCAATCACCATTTGAGACTACGAAGTGGTGGCTAGGAATTTCGAACTTCAGTAATACGCTATTGCATAACAGCTCAACGACCACCGCCCCGGCCACCATGCCGGGAAGTCCGAGCGACGTCCTGGCCGCTGCCGCCGTCGCCGTCGTCGCCCGAACGCCCTAGAACTCGGACACAGTGATCTGTTCAGGCCCAGCCTTCATGACCCCCGCTCGTCCGCGCACATGTCTCTGGCAATGATGCGCTGACCGCCCTCTTCCTTGTCTCCCTCTTCGGCCCGCTTGAAATGTCTTGGGCCCCTTTTAGGCCGTCTTGGGGCACTCGAGGGGCATCTTGGGGGCCTTACAAGCCGTCTTAAAATGTCGCAAAATGCGCTTTCTGCCGCTACTGGCGGGGTGAGCTCAAACCCCGCCTGGGGGATCCGAAAGGGGGGGATGGTCGGAAGCCCACCCCCAACAACGACATATTTCCGTCTGGATTTTGACACCGCGTTGGAAGTCTGAGGTCGTGGACAGATCCCCCAGCGCGCTGCCGCGCGCTGCCGCAGGCGCGGGAACCCCGACCGCGCAACGCCCTCCCCGACGACGGCGGAGTCACCGTCCTCGCCGAGGCCGCGGGGTCGGGCCGGAGGGCCCCGGTGAATCACCGCCGCACCCTGCCTTTTTGAACAGTGCCTCTGTGGCCAAATGTTTGGATCCAGATCTTGGACAAATTATCGGACCAGGTGTTCCCCGAACCGCTGTGGAAACCTTTCGGGGACCGCGTGGGCGAGGAAACAGATGATGAGGAGAGGGAGGAGAAAGAAGGGGAGATCTCTTGGGAGCCTCTTATGACATTCCTGGGGCCTCCTGGGGGCCTGTTGTCTTGGAGGCCTCTTGGGGGCTTCTTCGAGCCGCTTGAGGGCCTTCGGGGAATTCTTGGGGTCTCCTTCTACCGTCTTACGACATTCCTGGCCCGTCTGACGCCGTCGGAAGCCGTCTTGGGGGCCTCTTCGGACCGCCTTGTGGCCCTCTTGGGGCCCTCTTGCTCTTGGGGCGCTTAGGAGCGGGGAAGCCATCGTGGGCGTCTTGGGGAGGCCTCCTGGGCCGGCCTGGCGCCTTTGAGGGGCCATCTTGCGAGCTTTTTTGGTCATCCTGGAGGCCTCGTGTTACCTAGAACGCGATCTGTCTGGGAAGCTCGAAAGTGTGCGGGCAGGCCTGGGCAGGTTCCGTCGCTGGCCGCCCGTAATTCGGCTTAACTACGCGCCGCCACGCTCATCCCAGGCAAACTGCGTTGCCCGGCGGAGGAGGAAGAGGAGGGGAGAAGCAGGCTGAGGACGACGAACGCGCAGGCGGGAGGCCGGGGATGGCGGGGCGGGCGGGCAGGCGGAAGGGGGGCGGGGCGGAGACAGCATGCAGAGGGCAGGAGACGATGGAGGGGGAAAAAAATAGAAGGAGGAGAGGGGCAGCAACCGCAAGCAGACGTGCCGTGCCAGCAGCGGGGAGAGAAGAGCCACCCGCGACGATGCTACGGACCCTACGGCGGCTTCACCGACCAGGCGGCGCAGGCGCATCGGTGGAGCGGGCGGTGGGCGTCGGGGGGGTCGACGCTTGCTGTCGTCGGGAAGTGCCGTCGGGGTCGCCAAACGGGGCGGCGTGGTGTGGCCGACCGAACCCAGCGCGCCGTGGCTTGGTGGGGAAGCCCCTGCGCGATTACCCACCGCCCCGCCGGGGAAGGGCTAGACGGCGTGCGCGGGGCGCAGAGCCGCCAGCGCAACGCTGGCGGGAAGGCGCGGGGGCGTCAGCGTTGCTGGGTGGGCGGGAGGCACTACGCACGCTGGGCACGCCTTGCGCGGCGTCCGCCGTGGAAGCAGCCGCGGCCAGGCGGGCTGCTGCCACCCCCGGCCATCTGATTTGCATCTGGGGGCGCCGCGACACCGCCCGCGAGACGGAAAGTAGCGGGGCGCGTTGGTCCGCAACCGTTGCGGCGTCTTCCCCCGCGGCGTCGGCCACCCGCGTGGCTAAGGCCCCGAAGGCCCTGCGCGCCTCGCGGCGCCGCCCGCCCCCGTCGGCTTTCGCCGCCACCGGGAGGGCGGTGGAGCCCGGAACCCTGCGCCGCGCAAAGCCGCGCGGTGTCAAAGCGCTGTTTATTGCGAACACCTCGCGCCGCTCCGTCGCCGCGCTCAACGAAGCGGCCAAAGCGGCGAGGAGATCTGCGCGCGAACCAGACGCGGTTTCAAAGTCCCAGGCTGTCGCCGTGCCGTCCGTTGCGCCACCGCGGCAGGTAGACGTCGGCAGGGCGGCGGCCAGCGTCGTCCACCTGGGGCCCGCCCTGCTCGCCTCAAGGGGTGGCCTCCACGGCGGGGCGCGGGGGTACCACCCTTGGACGCTCCAGCTCCGTCCCAGCCTAGCCAGCGGCCAAGGAGTCGAAGAAACATCTTCGGCGATTTTGGGGCAATTCTATACGCTTCGCGTGTCCCAGCCGGCCCTTTAAAAAACGATGTCCACGCGATTTGAAGTGATCACTGGAGCGCGGGACCAAAAAGGTGGACGGCCGAACCGTGAAAAGGAGGGAGGAGTACAAGGAACACGCTGGATGGATGGATGGATGGATGGATGGATGGATGGATGGATGGATGGATGGATGGATGAGGGAGTGGGGAGAAAGAGTACCCATATGATGATGAAGAGGATGAGGAGGAGGTGGAGGAGGAAAAGCATGAGTAGGAGGAGGAAGGAGGAGCAGGAGGAGGATGGCAAGCAACAGGGCCAGAGGTCTCTTCGATGCCCTTCGGAGCCTCTTGGGATATCTCTTGGGCGTTTCTTGGAGGCCTCTTGGGACGTCTTGGGGGCCTCTCGGCGGTCCGTGGGGGCTCTTGGGCATCTTGGGTGCCTTGGGAAGGGGGGCCTGTTAGGGCCGCTTGGGGGCCTCTTCGGGGCCATCTTGGAGCCATCGTGTGACCTCTTCGGGCCTCCTGGGCGCCTCTTGGGGCCCTCTTGGGGCGTTTTGGGGAGCCTGTGGGGCGCTTCTGGAGCCATGTTGGAGAACATCGATCAAACAAGGGAGAAGGTTCAATCAGCCTCGCCCTTCGAGAGTGCTTAAAATCGCCTTTTGGGCCCTTGTTAGAACGCTCTTGATGCGCTTTTGGGCGCTCTTGGGGCCGTTTCGGGCCTATGTTGGGCCTCTCTTGGGGCCCTCTGGGGCTGCCTTGGAGCGACCTTGAGGCCTGACGCCATCGGAGACAAAAGGGCGAGACGACCACATTGATGTTCCGTGGGTTCTAGACGGAGTCTGGCCTTTTGGGGGCCTCCGTGGGAGAGTCCGTGGCCACTTGGAGCCGTCTTGGAGCGGTCTTGGGGCTTTCGGGAGCATTTCGGGTGCCATCTTAAGACATCTTGCGTTACCAGGAGTCATTTGGGAGGTCGTGCTGGGTTCTCCGAGGCGCTCTTGGGGCCATCTTGGGCCACCTTGGACGCTCCAACGCTTCGCGCCCCCCCCCGCCCGGGTCTACGGGACGGGATCAGGGGAGGGGTCCAGACGCATTCCCCGCCCGCAAACCGTCTCGCTCACCCCCCCCCAACACATACGTAGCACCCGAGCCTGGCCCGAGCTTCAGCATTTTCAGCAGTCGTCTTTGGATGGGCAGCTACTGGGGGCCAGTCCGCCGCCGCCGCCCGCCGCCGCCGCCGCCGCTGTCCGCCGCCGCCGCCGCCGCCGCCCCGCCCGCCGCGCAATCGCCGCAGCCGCTGCCGCCGCAGCCGTTGCCGCCACCACTGCCGCCGCCGCCGCCGCCGCCGCCCCCGCCGCCGCCGCCGCCACCGCCACCGCCGCCGCCGCCGCCACCACCGCAGCCGCCGCAACCGTTACCCCCGCCGCAGCCCGTTGCCGCCGCCAAGTGTACCCTGTACTGTTTTTTGACAGGGATGGTGGGGGGAGGCCGCATCGGGCTCTTTGCGCATGCTCCGAAGTTGGAGGCAAAGGGTGTTTCGCATTGTTTTGTGCAAGGGATGTCGGGGGGGGGGCCTCATTGTCCCTAGTTGGCTCCACTCGCTGGGGGTGGGGGTGTATGTTAATAGGGAACTGTGATAAACCCCTTCCCGCAAGGGGAAGAAGGGGGTTGGAAGAGGAAACGCCGTAAACCACCTACGCCCACAGGGCTGGTTGGATTTTGGAAACCTTTTGGGCCGTGTTGGGCCGTAGGAAGACCGTTCCGAAGCAAATGTTCAAACATTTCAAAAACCAGCGGGTAATCAATGATTTTGGTTTCTTCGGGTTTTCTTTGGGGGCCTCGTGGAGGCCGCCCTGGCAGTTTTGGAGGCCTCTTGCGCCGTCTCGGAGGCCGCTCTCGTTCGTTATTGGGCCGTATTGTGCACATATTGGGGCCATCTTGAGCAGTCTTGCAGGCGTTTTGGAGGCGATTGGGCGATTGGAGGCAGTTTTGACAGTCTGGGAGGCGACTTGGCCAACGGAGGTGGATGTTTCTGCGGATTGCGCGGGCTTCCACGTGGCTGGCGCAACGTGTCGCAAGGAATCTCCAAAAGTTGGGCACGCCAGGCACCTTTGTGATAAATCAACACGGAGCGGCGGATGACAGAAAGAGCACGAAACGCTGCGATTTTCTAGTCGGGCAAATAACAAGGGGGAGTGCGAACGGGTTGGCGTGGCGATGCCCAGATGCCCAATCTTCGGCCCAGTTCGGTCCTATGTCAGCCCCAAGATCGCCTCAGAAGGTCCCAGGACGGCCCAAGACAACCCCAAGAACGCCCAAGCTACCTCCAAGACGGCTTCATGGAGGTCCAAGCGGGCCCCAAGACGGCCCACAAGTGCTCTAAGAGGGCCCACGATGGCCGCAAGACGGCCAAAGAGACGCCCAAGACGCCCCACGAGGCAACCAGCAGGGTTGCTTCAGAGGCACACATCGTCTCAGTAGCTGTCCAAGGAAAGCGTGTATGTTTAGCATATATGCATCGTTTTTTTTGTCTGTGTGTGTGGGGTGGAACAATATTAGTATCAGTATCGCCATTCTTATTATGATTCAAAAGATTATATCTTGTATTAGTAGTATTCGCTTTATGTTTTTTTTATCGTCATTTGCATTATGAGTACTATTATTACTATTACTTCACAAACAAATGTTTAGCATATATGCTTCGTTGGTGTTCGCAGCGCCCACGACGGCCCAAGAGGCCCTCAGGATCGCCCCGAGACGGCACGAGATGCCCCCAAGGCGGCCCGAAGACGGCCCAAGAGGGCTCCAAGACGGCCCATGAGAGCCTCGATAGGCCCAAGAGAGGTCCCCGAGGGCCCCTAAAGATCCCCAAGAGAGCCCCAAGATGGCCAATGGAGGTCCCCACGAAGGCCCCAAAGAGCCCCGAAAGGACCCTAAGACTGCCCAAACCTTCCAAGACGGCCCAAGAGGGCCCCAGGACGACCCAAGGGGGCTTCAAGACGGCCCGACGCAACCCACAAAGGACCCCCAAGAAGGCCCGGAGTCCATATTCACTGTTATCGCAAGGTTGGTTGTTTGCCTTCTGTATGACGCACCGGGGTCTCAACTCCAAAAGGGCTCCAAGACACTGGGCAAGCGATCTCGCGCCATCACAGAGTGCGAGCGATTTCCGGTCCCGCGCAAAGCAGGTTTAATGGCATTCGGCCCATCCTGCTACCGTGTTTGGGTTTAAGTATGAGGCTTCTTGGATGGTCGCTGGGATCTCGTCGAGGCCTCTCGGGGGCCTCCTGGCGGCAGTTCTGAAGCTTATGGGCGGATGTTTTGGTGCCTCTTGGGGCTTCTTTTGGGCCTCTGGGGGGCCGCTTGGGGCCTCCTCTTGGGGGCCTCTTGGGATTATTGAGCGCCTTTTGGGGCGGAGTTCTCGGATTTGTGGTTCGTGTTCCCCCTCCTGGGTCCCTCTTAGGGCCGCTTTGGTGCCTCGTGGGCCTTCTTAGACGCCTCTTGGGCCGTCTCAGGGCCCTCTTGGGTCGTCTTGAGGTCCTCTTGGGGGCCTCTGTGGCCGTTTCCCGGTGATCTCGGGTGCCTATTGGGACGTTTTTGAGCGTCGGATGATACAAACATTGGGAACCCGCAAAACATGGAACTGCCGATGGGAAATCCGAGATTTTGGCCTCTCGGGGCCCTCTCGGGAAGGCTCTTGGGGCTCCCTGGGGGCGTCCCGAAAGTATGTTGGACCGTCTGGAGGTCATTTTGGGCGTCTTGGAAAGCTCGTAGGCCGTCTCGGTTGCCTCTTGGACCCTGCTGGGAGGCTCCTTGGGGCCCTCTTCATTCACTTTTCACAAATAGCAGAAAGTTTGAATACAATTTTTTATGTTTTGATTTTTATGTTTGAGAATCGTAAATCGGCGTTTGGAGAGGGCCCGCCTTGCCCACCCCGATTTGGCGCGATATCTCCACCTTGCGTTCAACTTGCGACGCGCTGTTTCATCCGAGGCCATCGGGCCGAAGTCGGGCCACCGCCACGTTGCGTCGCCCAGCCCATGGATACGCGCGATGTTCATATGTGTTGTTCCATCGCCACAACTGGAGACCTCTGTCCCGCCCAAGAGGGGCGTGGGGTGGGCCAAGGGCGATGGCGGGCGGGAGGAGGGGAGGTGCCCTCCCCCTCCCCTCCCCTCCCGGGGCATCCCGCCGTTCCCACGCTCGATTCCCCCTTCTGTCCTTCTCGCTGCGCGCGCAGGGGGCGCCGCCACATCTTGCGCGCGAGCCCGCGAGCCGCCCGCCTGGAGGGGGCCCTCGCGCGGGCCCAGCCCGCGGCTACATATACTGCTGCCGGGCAACTTCTCTTCGCAGCACCCCCGACGCCCCTCTCCTTGGAAGACGCGGCGACCGACGGGCGTGGTAGCACTTTTCCAATATTGGGGTGCCCAGTTTCGTGTTACCTCCTAGAACCCACGGTACAAAGTAACAGTATAGCTGCCTTATTGTCCGCGAGCGCGCTCGGAGGTTCCGACGGACTGATCTTCGATCATCTTCGTTCGTTTGATCGTTGGGTGGCGGCCGTCACGCCTCGCGTCGGTCCTTTTTCCGTCGTCCTCCATCTCATGGAAACCCAGGGGCCCCGAAGGAAAGCGTCAGGGGACCCTACGGAAACCCAAGAGCCCAGGTGTCTCTACGACGTGGTCACCTCTCCTGCCTCTTCCTTCCTCCTGCGCCTTTTCTCCCGGTGCCTGCTTCCTTCCGCCCCCCCCTACCGTTCGTGCACCTTTTCCGCCTGCTCCTGCCCTGCCCCGTCCCCCCATCAACCACTTTACCCCCTCCGCGGTCCCTCGTCTCTCCTTCCTTCACCCTCGTTCTCCCTGCTCCCGTCTTCCTGCCCCCTTTTTCCCCTCTCCTTATTTTCCACATCCCTTGTTTCTCCTCCCTTCCCTCTCTTCGTTCCCCCGCGCCCCCTCGCCCCCCCCATTCCCCCCGTCCCCCCGCTACGCCACCCCATCCGCGTTCCCCCGTTTTTTTCCGCGCCATGCGCTCGCCTTCCTTCGCCCCCCCACATCCGCTCCCCGCCCTCCGCCCCCCTCGCCCTCCGAAGTCACAAGTTCTCCCTCGCCCTGCCCTTCTTCATCTCACTCGCCCTGCCTCCTCCCGCCCTCCCCGCCCCCCGCCGTTCGTCACCTTCGGGCCGCTTTTCCGCCCTCATTCATAATCCCTCATTCCCCCTCCCTCACCTCCCAACCTTCCCCTCGACCGCCAATCGCGTTCCCTCGCCCTCCACCTGCTCCCTCGGTCTCCACCGGCCCCACCACCTCCATCCTTCCGCCCCTTCCCCGCGGGGGGGCCCGCAAGCGCCCGGGGGGCGGCCGTCAATTTCTCCGACGATTTTTTGTAAAAAGGGATTCCTATGTAGATACAATTGGAGGAACAATTGGCGATGGAATCCGGCATTGTTTTTGGCAAAATGTTTGGCGGATTTTTTGGCGGGAAGTTTTTTCGAATCGCCCGGGCGCAGTTTTGGGGTGGCCCGACGGGTGGTTTTTGGATTGCCCCGGGGGGGCCCGACGGTGGCGCAAGCTACGCGGTGCAAGCTACGTGTTGCAAGCTACGTGGTGCAATATATGCGAGGAAAACCACGTGGTGCAAGCTATGTGGTGTTGTCTATGTGGCGCAGATTGTGCGGTGCAATCTATGCGTCCGAAGCGATGTGGTGCAGGCTACATTGCGTGAGTTTTGTGGCGCAAGCTATGTGGTGCAAGTTATGGGTTGCACGCGATGTGGCGCAAACCATGTGGATGCAAGCTGTGCGGGGTAACCTTTGTGGTGCAATCTATGTGGTGCGAGTTCTGTTGCGCAAGCTATGTGGCGCACGCTATGTGCTGAAAGCCGGGGCTGGCATTGTCAAGTAAACGCCCTGTCGGGACTGGAGCGGACGTTGTCAAGTAGGCGCCCTGTCGGGACCGGAGCGGGCGTTGTCAAGCAGGCGCCATGTCGGGACCAGAGCCGGCGTTGTCAAGTATGCGCCCTGTCGGTACCGGAGCGGGCGTTGTCAAGTATGCGCCCTGTCGGGGCCAGAGCGGGCGTTGTCAAGGAGGCGCCCTGTCGGGACCAGAGCGGGCGTTGTCAAGTAGGCGCCGTGTCGGGACCAGAGCGGGCGTCGTCAAGTATGCGCCCTGTCGGGAGCGGAGCGGGCGTTGTCAAGTAGGCGCCCTGTCGGGAGCGGAGCGGGCGTTGTCAAGTATGCGCTTTGTCGGGACCGGAGCGGGCGTTGTCGAGTACGCGCCCAGTCGGGGCCAGAGCGGGCGTTGTCTAGTAGGCGCCCTGTCGGGAGCGGAACGGGCGTTGTCAAGTATGGGCCCTGTCGGGACCGGAGCTGGCGTTGTCGAGTAGGCGTTTCGTCGGGACCACAGCGGGCGTTGTCAAGTAGGCGCCCAGTCGGGACTTGAGCCGGCGTTGTCAAATATGCGCCTTGTCGGTACCGGAGCGGGCGTTGTCAAGTATGCGCCCTGTTGGGGCCGGAGCGGGCGTTGTCAAATATGCGCCCAGTCGGAGCCGGAACGGGCGTTGTCAAGTAGGCGCCCTGTCGAGACCAGAGCGGGCGTTGTCAAGTATGCGCCCTGTCGGGAGCGCAGCGGGCGTTGTCGAGTAGGCGCCATGTCGGGACTGGAACGGGCGTTGTAAAGTAGGCGCCATGTCAGGACTGCGACCCCCCCGTTCCATGTTTCCTCCCTCCTTTCGTTCCTCCCACCTGCTTCCATTCACCTCCCTCGTCTTCCGCTTCCCCTTGCTCCCTCCCTCATTCTCCCCCGCTCCCTCCCTCGCCCCCCCTGTTTTGCCTTCGCTGTCCTTGTTCCCTCTCTTCCGCGTTTTCCCCTCCTTGCTCTCTGCACCCTTGAGTCCTTGCTCACTTCCTGCCACTGCCCCCCCCTCTATCGCCCGCTCTCCCTGTCGCCGAGCGACCCTCAGCCCGCCTATTTGCAATCTTGGTTCCAAGCCCTGCTCGCGCCTTCGCCAAGCCTCTGGGCAACGAGCCCAGCGCTGGTGCGGGTACTGCGGTGTGTGTTTGCGGGGCGCGCCCCGTCAGTGGTAGCGGGGCCTGGTGCGACGTTGCGTCACAAGCGGTTCTTCGACGACGCCCGAGATCGTCTGAATTTCGCCGTTCTGCCAATATTGCTCGTGTTCCCCCCCCTCGGTTGTGGAGCGATTCGTTCAGCCGCGCTCTTTCGCACGCGCGCGCGCCTCGCCAGCGCCGCGCCCTTGCGTCGGCGGCCCGGCGTGCGCGGGCTTTCCGCGCTGCCGCGCGCGTGCTACAGTGTTGGATGGAATGGTGTAGCACGCGTGGAGTTGTTTTTTTTCGCGATGCCACCGCCACTGCAAACGTCCCGGGGCCAGCTTCTGCGCGTTTGTTTTTCGTTTCGGTCAAACGGCGGCGCCGCGGATTCTTGACGAGTTTCATTTGCGCGAATCTGCGCAGAGCGGCCTTCGCGCAAAGGGCACCGCGCTGTTGGTCAAAGAGTCGGGCGACCGTTCGAACGACGAACAAATAGGATGAACGTGTTCTGCGTGCTGGTCAGAGGTAATTTTCGTCCGTTTTGCGGCCACGTTCGGCGGGGTCATTGTCCCAGGGGCCAATGCCGCGCGCCCGGTAGCGCCCGCAGCGCTCAGTAACGCCCGAGAGCGCCTGGGAAACCGGGGGTTTGGGCCCTGAGAACTTCAAATGCTGTCGACCTCCCAGGTTTGCATGAGCCTTGGGGCCCTGGGGCACACGCGCATATCGTTATACGTATATCAGTGAACGCGTGTGTATATAGTATATATAAATGTACATATATGTACGTATGGATGCACGCATGCGTGCAACTCTGTATGTATGTGTGCATGTATGCATGTATGCATGTATGTATGTGTGCATGCGTGGATGGACATGTGTGTGTGGGGGTTCGCGTGCGCGGACAGGAAATCATGAATTCTTGCATCCTGGGTGTGCGTGTGTGAATTATGCGTTGTACGCTATGAGGTGGAAGCTACGGGCGCTGCAAGCAGCGTGGTGCAATTCGACGACGTCGGCATGTGAGAGGTAGTTTTGCCTCTCCCCAAACCCTTCCCCTGGGAGTCCAGTCTGGGCGATTCGGAGGGGGGCGGTCTGGCCAGAGGGGCCGCCGCACTCATCTTGCCCTGCGCAGCTCCCCGACGGCCATAACACGGGCCAGCCGGGGCGCAGGACTGCTCCAGATGGCCGACGCTCGCCTTAAGTCGGGCCTGCGCCTCTACAGGAGGAATATTCAAAAATAGTAGAAACAATAATCAGGGGACGATTTTTGGCTATTTGGAATGTGTTTGGGGTATTTTTTTGACTATTCTAATTTTTCGCCCGAATTCCGCTTGTAGGGGGACAGGCCCGAACTAGCATTAGCCCCCAATTTCGCGCCGACGGCCCCAGATGGCCTCAAACTAGCCCAAGAGGCCCCCAAACCATCCCAAGAGGGTTTCAAGAGGACCGCCAAGAGGATCCCAACAGGCAACAGTCGTCCCAATCCTTCCTCCAGCGCTGCACCTTGCGCTTTCCGCGTGACATGGAGGGGCTCCAGTGCCGATGCGGACCTTCGAAACATAGTTTTTTCGAAGGATCGGCTCAAGGGGGGACGCATCGGCATGAAATCGCCCATGCATTGCCGATACCCCTCCCCCCGTCCAGGAACGTTCGGTTTCGCTCTCGGGGGCCTGTCGCCGATCTATCGGCGATGTATCGCCGACTCTAGCTCGCCTCCCTTCCTGAGACGGGTCCCGATCGACACCCCTTCCCAGAAGCGTGCGTTTCGCCTCGGATTATTCGGGCGGGTGGTATGCGGGGGTGGAGGCTGCTTCTTAGAGGGCGCTGGCCTCACATCTACAGAGGGGACACCCGCACCTTCTAATAGGAGCATGGGCTGCTTCTACGAAGCCTTCACTCTCCTGTCCCCCTCTGTGCGTGGCCGAAATATGTGTATATGTCCCCGAGATCTGTGGCTCATCGTTGCCCCCCGATCGATGCCCCCCATCGTTGCCTTCGATCGGTGCACCCCGTCGTTGCCCCCATTGTTGCCCCCGATCGTTACCCCACATCTTGATCCCCCTTCGTTGCCCCCCATCGGTGACCCCCTATGGGTGCCCTCAGAAGCTGTGCGGGGCCCTCTGCCGCAAGGGTGTCGTTGTCAGGCCGCTGGGCGTCTGGGCTGGCACGTGCGAACGGAGATTCCTCCCTCTTTGTTCCTCCCTGCACGCCGCCAGTCGCCGGGCCGAGCTCCTCAAGATGGTGGCGTTCGGCCAGACGACGTGCCCGCGGCCCGCCGGCACAGCCGAGAAGTTGTCGGATTCGCACGGTGAATTTGCAGTCAAAATTCACAGTAAGGACGCACTGATCACTTCAGGGTACCCTTGAGTCCCTGCCTCTGCGGCGCGTCCTTCGCGATTCTCACTGGCCAACCCTTCAGGGTGTTGGCAGTCCGCCGCCCAAAAGGTACGAACTGTGGCGTCGAAGGCCCTTGTTTGTGTCCTTACCCCCCGTTCGTTCTGTAGATTTCCACCGTGCAGTCGAGTCTTTTCAGTGGTCCACCCCTTGCGCAAAAGCAAGGGCGCCTCTATTTCAGCAACTGCAGGTGCGGTAAGAGTGTGGGTGGGGGTGGGCGGGCGGGGGCGTCGCGGGCGTGTCGCGGGGTGGATCGCGGGCAGGACGACGACAACAGAGGAGGGCAACACACAGGAGCTTTCGCCGCGTTGCCCCGCTTCGGCCGCGCGTCCAGGGACGGTGTAACACCCCTCGGCCGCTCCCTCTGACCTCTTGCATTTTTTCATGAGCCTACTCTGCTTCCAAGCCGTCGCGGAGGCCTTGAGCTCTAGCTCCTCCCACCTGCTCCCTCCGCCCTCCCCTGCTCCTCCCTCCCCCCCCCCTCCTTCCTCGTTCTGCCCTGCCGCCCGCCCTCCCTCCTCTCTCAGGCCCCTCGCGGACCCACGGCGCCGTGCCTTCTGTCGCAGCGTGGCACCCCGGTGAGGCCTGAACGAAAGGTGGGAAGAGGAGGAGCAGGAGGAGCAGGAGCAGGAGGAGGACCAGTGCGAACCCGAGATGCACATTGGAAGACAAACGTTTCAGAATCCGCAGCCGTACCAAAATATTTGACTATTGCGTACTGGCGATCCTAAATCGTACCAGAATTCCATTCCTGCGACTTGTACGCCGCGAATTAAGATGACTGCTTCGTCCAGACGATCCCGCATCGCGCAAGAATACCATTCCTGGGATTAGTTGTTACATTGCGAATCAGTGTGACCTTTGCGTATGCACAACCCTAAACAATTCCCAGAACACCACTCTCGGGACTTGAACCATGCAAGTCCGCGAAATTGCTGGAAACTTTTAAAACGAATGTGCGCGGCACTGTGGCGAGAGCCACACTTCGAAAACGAGCCGCCCTCCATCCTTGAATGTTCCGCAAACCTTTCGGACGGGTGTGCCTGGCACTGAGGCGATGGCCGCATGTTGAAAGCGTACCGCCCTCCATCCGGGAAAAGGTTGCACACTTCAAGCTTCAGGATCATGAATGGTGAGGAAGTTGAAGGCGAAACGTCTGGCCCGCCCTGCTGACACGTCTGGGTGCTAAACAGGGAAGGGGACGTATGAGGAAATCAGAATGAAGAAAGAGGAGGAAGAGGAGGACGAGGAAGAGGAGGAGGAGCAGGAGCAGGAGCAGGAGCAGGAGCAGGATCCGGAGGAGCCGCAGGAGCCGGAGGAGCAGGAGGAGCAGGAGGAGCAGGAGGAGGAGGAGGAGGAGGAGGAGGAGGAGTGAGAGCAGGAGACGGAACAGGTCCAACGGATCCATCTCCTCTTGGAAGAAGGGCAGGGAAGGAGGGAGGGAGGAGAAGGAGGAGGAGATACGGGGAGGAGGAAGAGGATGAAGAAGAGAAGGAATGGGAAGGAGGCGAGAAAGAAGGAGGAGGAGAAGGAGGAGGAGGAGGAGGAAAAGAGGATGAGGAGGAGTGAGAGCATGAGACGGGAGGAGGGGAGGAGCAGGAGCAGGAGCAGGAGCAGGAGGAGGAGGAGGGGGAGGAGGAGGAAGCAGGAGGTGGAGGATCAAGAGCAGGAGCAGGGGGGAGGGAGGTAGGGAGGGAGGGGGGAGGAGGACGAGTGAGGAGGAGGAGGAGGAGGAGGAGGAGAAGGAGGAGGAGGCGGAGGAGGAGGAGAAGGAGGAGGACGGAGGAGGAGAAGGAGGATATGTAGGAGGAGGAGGAGGAGGAGGGACAGGCTTCTCATTTCTGCTTCGCTGGTTGGACGGTCCTCCCTGGCCCGGTTCCACCCCCTGTCCGCGGTTCTCCCGTCCGCATGGGGCCTGGGCCAGCGGGCCCCCCTGTGCCACCGCTGGCGCCAGTTCTTGTTGGGATGGTTGGCGGAAGCTGTGCAGTGGCGGCCGGGCTAAGAATCTCGCAGGAGGACACGCTGCATACAGTGGGGACCCATGCTAAGGAACACCTTGCTTGCCTCCAGGGTGCACTGGGTTTCTTGGGTTTCGATGGCTTTTTTCTTTTGCGGGAAGCGTGACGTTCCCACGCCAACAGTAAGTGGACGTCCTGGGGTCTCAGGGTTGGGTTTCTTGTGGGAGATTTCTTGTGGATTGGCTTCCTTTGTAACAGTACATAGGGAGGTCCGCGCGAAGTTCGCGGATCGGCGCCAGGACCCCACTGGCGGCGCCTCCAGCGCCGCCCGTGGCGCGCTGCGCCCGCCAGGGAGGCCCCAGCGCCGATCCAAGACGTCCGCGCGGAGGTCCGAAAGTTTCTGCTTCTGGGAATCCTCGCAGGGGGCGCTAACCCCCAGGCAGGCTCCACCGGACGGTCTCCGCCCGCGCCGCCCGCTGGAATTCCTTCCCCCTTCGATCTCCTCCCCGAGCCCCGACCCTGGCCCGAGCCTCCCCGAGGCTCGACTCCGAGCCGCGGTGCTCCCCGAACCTCGGCGGAGAGCTTGGATTCCTCCTCGCACCTCGCCCCCGAGCCTCGATCCTTCCCGAGCCCGAGCCTTGCCCCCGAGCCCCGATCCTCCCCCCATCCCTCCCCGCCCTCCGTTTGGAGGGGGTGCCTTCCGTCTGGGGCAGAGGGCATCACGGGCTCGGCTCCTGGTTGCCTTTCCCCTTCCCCCGATTTCTCGTTTGCACGCTGTGCTGGACCAAAACGTATCCAAACTGGAGGAACAACACATCACATTGAAGCATGAGCGTTCGGAGGCCTGGGGGTCCAGCGCCGATCCGAGAAATCCGCGCGGAGTTCCGAAAGTTGCGTTCGTGTGATTGGCTGTTCCCCAAAAAATGTCCCTCTCCCCGTGCGGCAGAGCGCCCCGATCCTCCCCGAGCCTCGGCCCGAGCCCCGATCTTCCCCCCTTCTCGCCATGCGTTCGGAGGGGGTGCCCTCCTGCTGGGGCTGAGGGCACCACGGGCTCGGCCTTGGGTTGCCTTTCCCCTTCCCCTGATTTCTCCTTGGCACGCTGTGTGTTGGCTAAAGCGTCTCCCTACTCGAGGAAGCTTTCGGAGGTCCGCGCTGTTTTTGTCGGCCTTTCCCCTCCCCCGTTTGCTTCTCTGCACGTCCCAGAACGTCCCAAAACGTTTCCGCGTGGCTGCTGGGCCACGGCGTCCCAAACCGCTATTTAGATGTGTGAAGCGAGTCATCCGGGAGACGGGCCCCATGAGGTCTTTCGCCCTTCTCGAGCTCTCGGGGCCCTCCACGCGCCCCGGGACTGTCAGAGAAACGACTCAGGATGAAGAGTTGTCCTGGGGGAGGCCCCAGGGTCCAGGAACCGTCTGCCGCAGGACCCGTTCCGAGATATCCTCCGATCTGATTTTTTCCATTCGCGGCCCCAGAGGTCCCGACCCGTTCCCCAGGGGTGCTTTTTCGCTTGGCTTCAGTTCTGAAGGCCCCTGGGCCCGACAGCGGACCCCGGCGGCCGACACCGGGGAAACCTGATCGGACAAGAACGGGAAGCGCCGCTGTAATCAAATGGGAGTATTGGGCGAAGAAGAAAAGGAAGGCGAGGACAACGAGGAGTCGATGACGAGGACGACGTGGCGAACGTGAGGATAGCGAGGAGGAGCATGAGGACAACGAGGAGGAAGAGAAGCACAAGGACGAGGACGAAGAGAACGAGGGCTAGTACGAGGAGGAATGCGGAGGGCGATGATGACGACGATGACGACGACAGAGGACAGTACGAGGCAATTGGAGACAGACTTTGCTCCTGGCGCCGCGCGGGGTTCTCTTGGGGCCTGTTGGGGGCTTCTTGGGGGCCCCTTGGGTCCTCTTATGGGCTTCGACACCGGGGCACTCCGCCGGACTGCCGCACTCCTGCCCTCGGACCTCGGGCCGTCCCCCGTGCCGGCCCACGGCGCCCCGCCGCCCCCCGTCCTGGCAGAGCGCGCGGGCCCCCCGGGGCAGCGGCTCGTCACCGCTGCGGCCCTCCGCCCTGCCCCCACGCCGCCCGCCGCCCTCTTCGCCCGGCCGCAGGTACGTCCGGCGCGGCGGCACGGCCGCCCCGGCGCGGCCGCCGTCGGGCGCGCGCCCCGCCCGCCCCCGCGACGACGACGACGACAACGGCGACGACGGCGACGACGACGACGGCGACGACGACGACGACGACGACGACGACGACGACGACGACGACGACGACGACGACGGCGACGACGACGACGACGACGACGGGGGGGGGTGCGGGGGCCGCCTCCTCGTCCTCCGTGCGCCATGGGGGCAAGGGGTCCCGAGGGCAACGGGCCCCCTCAGGCTTTTCGCCGCTTTCGGGCTCTCGGGGCCCTCCACGGGCCCCTGGGCCGTCAGAACAAAAAACTGAGGATGAAGAGCTCGACCTGGGGGAAAGCCTCGGGGTCCAGAATTCGTTTCCTTCCAGACCAGGTTCGCCCATACCAATTCGGAGGAGCAAGAGGTCACCATAATGATAATTACATTCCAAGGTTTCCATGGTTTCCCCGACGTCCTGATGTCCCATCGGAGCTGCAGAGACGAGGGCCGCTAGGTATTTCGGAAATACTGAAGTGTATCCTGAGCCAATATTATCATGACACTGCTATTATTGCCCTATTCTGGGCCTCCCTGGTGGGGTCCGAGCAGACGGGGTATGAGGACCGCTTCGAATCTCGAAGGACAAATAATTGCATAAACACCAGCTTTCGGACCTCCGCGCAGATTTCTTGGCTCGGCGTTTGGTCCCTCTGGCGGCGCCTCTGGCGCTGCCCCATGCGCGCTCCGCGCGCAAAAGCGGCAGCTTTAGCGCAGATCCAAGAATGCCGCGCAGAGATCTGAACGTTTCTGTGTATGGTAGATGTCTCTACCTCCATTCTAGGCCTCCCAAATGGAGACCAAGTAGATGGGGTCGGAGAATCGCTCCGCATGGTCGATGCATTGGCGATGCGGTTCGATGTGGAGCCCGATGTTCTCCAGGCCGACGCCGCCGATGCACCGCCGACGTCGCAAATGCATCCCCGATGCTTCCGCGATGCATCGCTAATACGGCGCGATCCCCCGACCCCATCCAGTTACTCGTCCTTCATTTGAGGGGACATCTGACCATCCCTCAGGGGAAACGTTGGGGGGGGACGCATGGGCCCCCAATCGCCCACTGATCGCCGATAGCTTGGCACCCCACCCCGCTCGGGTTGGCCAGCAGAGTCGCCACTGGGAGCCTATCCGCGATGTATCGCCGTTTCCAGGTCGACTTGTCCCCCTCTGAGGGCGGTCCCCCCTGACATTCCCCCTCACGGACGCTCCTCATCCTCCCTCCGCCTCCTCCTCCACCTCCTCCTCCATCTTATCAGGAGGGGAAGACACACAGACACAACCAATCGTCGACTCCCTGGAAAGTATGGAAAATATGGGAAGTGGGGGGAAGACAAAAACGCAGAAAATATGGGGAAATGTGGAATGTGTATCAGTGTGTATTTATTTGTGTGTCCTTGGGCCCCTTTCATCTCATTGCAATCATAGGCAGCAAACTCAAGCACGCACTATGGGGTTCGTGCGTTCGTTCCTCCTCCTCCCTCTCCCGCCTCCTCCTGTCACGAAGCCTCGAATGGGGGGGGGGGGCCAGCCCCCTCACGTCGTGCAGAGCACATCACGACAGGAGGTGCTCTGGACGTCTGCGGCCTCCCGGGGGCCCTCGCCGGGCCCATGGGACTGTCAACAAAAGAACTCGGAGTGAAACACTGGTCACGGTGAAAGGGTCCAGATCTCTTGGGGTCACATCGTGAATTCACAACGTCGAGGGGTACCGACGCCGTGACGCCGACGTCGAGCGGCCACATTGTGTTGGGTCTTGGGTCGTTCTCCCAGCACGTCTCGGGCGACCGGGGCCTCGGAGGTCCCAGGACCAGTCGGTGACGGACCGCCCAATGAGGTCTCTCGGGATTTCGAGGTCATTGCACGGTCTGCCACCGCACTGTTTCGGGGCAGGGGGAGGACGTTCCTGACGTTCCTTTCACACTCGCTGCTTCTCTTGGCGCGTGCTACAAGCTTTAGCTACTATCTACGACCCCGCCTAGCTTGGGCCAAGACTGGCGAAGTATTCGAACCCGCAAGGACGAGCGACTAATACGTTGTCAGCGCAGTTTGGAGTGGCCAAACCTGACTTCAGCAAAAACGAGTTGAAGTCGGATTGCGCTTGAAGGGAGGGGGAGAAGGAGGAGGACTAGGAGGAAGAGAAGGAGGAGGAAGAGGATGTGCTTGAGGAGGAGGAAGAGGTTCCTCGGGTCCTCGGGACGCCTGCCCATCTGCTATTGCGGTGGCGATTTGGTTCGGCCACCCTCGCGTCGCACGTCTTCGCGGTGAGCATCGCCAGCGGATTGTCGATGAGCCAGTATAGTGTTATTTCGATGTGTGTGTGTGCGTGTGTGTAAACAGCCCCTTCATGGACACGAGCTCCTTCCTCTCTCACCACATGAAGAGGATGACTGGATGAGGGGAACTAGACCTCCCCTGTGATCGCGGCGTCGTTTTCTCCACACCTGGCGTTCTCGAGCAGTTTTAGGGCCCCCTGGGGGCCCTCGCGGACCGACGCAACTCGAGCAATACCGCTGCGACGATGTTGCAAGTGTTTCGCGACGTCAGATCCCAGGGTCCTCGCGACATGAAAAATCACGACGAGATGTTCTTGGACGCTCTCGCCCTCTTGGGGAGATCGCCGGGCCCTCCAAGGAAGGCCCAGGATGAGAAGCTGGCCCCGGGGAGAGGCTCTGGACGTTCTGGGGACTCCGCATAACAACAGACACATAAGAAAGCAGCGCATCGGACCGTTTGGTAGCGGGCGAAGAGCGGTGCATGACAAATTTGTCCGTCAGCGGGGACGTTTGCCCCATGGCGGCTCGAGAGTTTATGCTCCTGCGGTGGCACGTCGGGATGTAGACTATCCAGCCGCCCTGGGACGGGAGCCCCCCCGATGGCAAAACACGTGTCTTAAATACCGCGAAGGAATCACATCAGAAACATGTCATATACGTAGACTGTCGCAGGTCCGGGGGGGCATCTGGTGTTGGCGCTGGATCCCCTGGCGGCGCCACAGGCGCCGTCCCTGGCGCGCTCCGCGCTCCGGGGGGGCGGGGGGGGAAGGGTCCAGCGCCAACCCGAGAAGTTCGCGTGGGCCTCCGAAATGTATGTCAATGTCGTTTGTTGCTCTTCCGTGAAAACGAAAGAGGAGGAGCAGGAACAAGAGCAGGAGCAACGGGGGAGGAGCAGCAGGAGGGAGGAGGAGGAGACGAAGGGAGGTGGGGGGAGGAGAAGGCAGGTGGGGGGAGGAGGGAGGCGGAGGAGGAGGAGGAGGAGGAGGAGGAGGAGGAGGAGGTGGAGCAGGAGCGAGCAGGAGCAGGAGCTGGAGCTGGAGCTGGAGCTGGAGCATGAGGGAGAGAGGTAGGAAGGGAGGCAGGGGGGGCGGGAGGAGAGGAGGAGGAGGAGGAGGAGGAGGAGGGGAGGAGGGGAGATGGAGGAGGATGAGGAGGTGGAGGAGGAGGAGCAGGAGGAGGATGAGGAGGAGGAGCAGGAGGAGGAGGAGGGAGAGCAGGACCAGGAGCAGGACCAGGATCAGGAGCAGAAGAAGCAGGAGCAGGAGCAGGAGCAGGAGCAGGAGCAGGAGCAGGAGCAGGATCAGGAGCAGGTGGGAGGGAGGCAGGTCGGGAGGGAGGGGGGGGAGGGAGATTCGGCCTCTTTACAACCGAGATAGGTCACTTCACAACCAGCAAAGGACCGAATGGTATTGTCTGCCTTCGAGAACGACCAGTTTACAACCATAACGGCCCACTTTGCAACCAGAACGGTCCACTTCACAGCCCAGATGGGGCTCTTTGCAATCAGAACGGCCATTTTACAAGCAGCCTTCAGACGCGCAAGAGCGCTCTGCCGAGGCTTCTGATGCTTCAGAGCACCTGAGCGCTCTGCAGAAGCTTCTGCGCGCCTGAGCGCTCTGCAGGACACCCGTAGGCCCCATAGCGAGGAATCTTGTTGGATTAATGGGGTTCATCTGGTGCCATTGGGATTTCAGTGTGGAGGGTACCAATCGGATTCCAATCAGATTATTGTTGGATCCCATTCAGAACCCGCCACTTCACGGATTCATGCTTCAGACGAGTCTTTTTACAAGCAGCACGTGTCAGAGAGCGAAGCGCCTCCACTACGAGGGCCCGCGGGGATTTCGGACAGTGCAGGACATGTGTCGCTTAGATGCGTTGAGTTGCCTGGTTGTAAAGTCGCCTTCATGGTTGCAAAGTGCCCTTTTATGAGAAAACCAATGCTGCTCGTACAGTGCCCCACCTGGTTGTACAGAGGGCGCTCTGGTTGCGAGGTGACCCGCACGCGGGGGGGAGGAGGAGGAGGAGGAGGAGGAGGAGGAGGAGGAGGAGGAGGAGGAGGAGGAGGAGGAGGAGGAGGAGGAGGATGAGAACGAGGAGAGAGGAGAACGAGGAGAACGAGGAGGACGATATGGAGAAGGAGGAGAGTGAGGAGAAGGAGGAGGAGATGGATGAGAAAGAGGAGGTGGAGGAGGAGGAGGACGAGGAGGAGGGAGAGGATGATGATGATGATGATGATGATGATGATGATGATGATGATGATGATGATGATGATGATGATGATGATGATGATGATGATGATGATGATGATGATGATGATGATGATG
>CAUYUJ010016183.1:313177-370677 GCA_963575745.1 Prorocentrum cordatum | reverse complement strand
CGGCCGTCCAGGTGGCCGGCGCGCTGGGCCAAAGCCACAGGGGGAGTTGATTTGGAACAACAGCCAAAACCATTACCCGATGTTCAGCACGCCAGGCACCCTTTTATATAAATCAATAGGGGGCGGCGGATGACGGAAAGCGCGCGTAGCGTCGCGATCCGCTAGTTGAGAGAAATAACAACAAGGGGGAGTGTGAGGGGGTTGGCCATCGGGGACCCTGCTGATTGAAAGCGTGCTTAACTTAGCGTCGCGATCTGTTCGTTGGAACAAACATCACGGTGGAGTGTGAGCGGGTTGGCACGACCAGCCCCAGATGACGGACAGCGCGCGAAGCGTCGCGATCCGTCAGCCAGGAGAAATAACATAGGGGAGTGTGAAGGGGTTGGTTCTGGCGGCCTCAGATGTGATGGCCCCGATTTGGGGCATGTTCGGTCCCACGCGGCGCAAGCTGGCCCCAGCACGGCCTCATGGAGGCCCAGGAAGGACCCAAAGACGGCCCAAGAGTGATCCGGGTCATGATGGTTTCCAGACGGCCAAAGCGACCATCCAGACGCTCCAAGAGGCCCTCAAGAGGACCCCCCAGAGGCAAACATCGTTTCATTCTTTAGGAACTACAAAACAGTTTTGGCACATTCGCTTTTTGCGTTTTCAAACCGTCAAGGCCAGCCCAAGAGGCCCCCAAGACTGGCCCAAGACGGCCCAAGACGGCCCGCAAGAGGCCCCCAAGAAGCCTCGCAATTTGGGCACATTCGTTTTTTTGTCTGTGTTCATACCGTCTAAGACGGTCCCCGAAACCGCTCCAAAACGGCCCAAACCTCTTATCGCCGATTGGTCACCGCGGCGACTGCCCATTCAGTTGTTTCCTACTTTTTTTGACGGCCGAAACAGCAGGTTCTCAGAGTCTGGCTTGACATCTTCTTGCAATTTTGGTGTGTACGAAGGCGTCCCATAATACAGCCAGACACAGTGTATCTTTGCATTCAAGAGGTACGCGTGGTGTTCTCGCACAATCGGACACAGAGGTGTCGTTCGTGACAGCGTCGGCCTGCCCCGTGTGGTTGGTTGTGGCAGGTCCTGAGGAGGATAGCCAAACACACGCCGAAACGTTGGAGACGGACTGGACCAGGTGTGCCCGAAAGAGTTGAATACTCAGCCCTAGACCAGAATGGGAACCAAAGGAAGTTGCGCAGTCAACTTCTTCTCGGCGACCCTGGCGCGGTTGTCCGTTGTCAGGCGAGCCTGAGGCGGGTGTACAAAAAAAACCTTGTTCGTTGCACTACTATGGAGATGCTTGGCGACTGATTGGTTTTCAGCTGGAAGTAGCTCCAGGAGCTCGTCTTCGGTGGCGCGGCCTTTTTTCCAACAGTCTGAGAGGTCACGAGCGCCAAACGCAGGGGTCGGGTGGCTCACACCCCTGGGCCGTGGTTCGTGTCCGATCAAGGAAACAAGGGGACGATCGCCCGGCTTAGCTGCGGTTGCCGGCGGTGTCACGAAAGATGGGGCAGTTGTTTCTTCCCTTCTTCGAAGGCAAAAACAGCAAGTTCCAAGAACGTGGCTGAACATTTTGTGGCAATCTTGGTGTGTACGAAGGCGTCCCATAATACAGCCAGACACAGTGTATCTTTGCATTCAAGAGGTACGCGTGGTGTTCTCGCACAGTCGGACACAGAGGTGTCGTTCGTGACAGCGTCGGCCTGCCCCGTGTGGTTGGTTGTGGCAGGTCCTGAGGAGGATAGCCAAACACACGCCGAAACGCTGGAAACGGACTGGAGCAGGGGTCCCCGAAAGAGTGGGCATGCTCAGTCCTAGACCAGAAAGGGAACCAAAGGAAATTGCGCCGTCAACTGCTTCTCGGCGGCCCTGGCGCGGTTGTCCGTTGTCTGGCGAGTCTGAGGCGGGTGCACAAATAATGCCCTGCATGTTGCACTAATATGGATGTGCTTGGCGAGTGACTCATTCGCCTGAAGTCAGGTGGATTTCTCGCTTGCAGTCACCTTATGCGTAAATAGAAGGGGGTCCTCTTGTTCCCCACATGTTTCGTGGGGTTCTGGTTTTCTTCCTTGCCGCGCCGCACCCGCGTCTCACACCTCCCCCTCCCCTTCTCCTTTTCGCTTGCATTTCCCACATGCTTAGTGGGGTTCTGGTTTTCTTCCCCAACATGTTTCGTGGGGTTCTGGTTTTCTTCCCTGCCGCGCCGCACCCGCGACTCTCTCTCTCTCTCTCTCTCTCTCACACACACACACACACTTCACTCTTCGTACAGCACAGCACTGCTCAGCACAGCTCAGCACAGCTCAGCTCAGCACAGCACAGCTCAGCTCAGCTCAGTTCAGCACACCACAGCACAGCACAGCACAGCTCAGCTTGGCACAGCACAGCACAGTTAAGCACAGCAGAGCACGCAGGGCTAGCGCGCAGGGCACACTTTCTCGACACCGTAGGGGGTGCGCAGGGGGTGGTCCCCCTATCCGCGCCGGTCGTCCAGGGCATAGCAGGCGTGGCACTTTCTCGACACCATAGGGGGTGCGCACGGGGTGGTCCCCCTATCCGCGCCGGTCGTCCAGGCCGTAGCAGGCGTGGCAGTTTCTCGACACCATAAGGGGGTGCGCAGGGGTGGTCCTAGGGGGTGCGCAGGGGGTGGTCCCCCTATCCGCGCCGGTCGTCCAGGCCGTAGCAGGCGTGCAGGCAGTTTCTCGACGCCGTATAGTGGGTGCGCACGGGGTGGTCCCCCTATCCGCGCCGGTCGTCCAGGCCGTAGCAGGCGTGGCACTTTCTCGACACCATAGGGGGTGCGCACGGTGTGGTCCCCCTATCCGCGCCGGTCGTCCAGGCCGTAGCAGGCGTGGCAGTTTCCCGACGCCGCAGTGGGTGCGCACGGGGTGGTCCCCCTATCCGCGCCGGTCGTCCAGGCCGTAGCAGGCGTGGCAGTTTCTCGACACCATAGGGGTGCGCAGGGGGTGGTCCCCCTATCCGCGCCGGTCGTCCAGGCCGTAGCAGGCGTGGCAGTTTCTCGACGCCGTAGTGGGTGCGCACGGGGTGGTCCCCCTATCCGCGCCGGTCGTCCAGGCCGTAGCAGGCGTGGCACTTTCTCGACACCATAGGGGGTGCGCAGGGGGTGGTCCCCCTTTCCGCGCCGGTCGTCCAGGCCGTAGCAGGCGTGGCAGTTTCTCGACGCCATAGTGGGTGCGCACGGGGTGGTCCCCCTATCCGCGCCGGTCGTCCAGGCCGTAGCAGGCGTGGCAGTTTCTCGACACCATAGGGGGTGCGCAGGGGGTGGTCCCCCTATCCGCGCCGGTCGTCCAGGCCGTAGCAGGCGTGGCAGTTTCTCGACGCCGTAGTGGGTGCGCACGGGGTGGTCCCCCTATCCGCGCCGGTCGTCCAGGCCGTAGCAGGCGTGGCAGTTTCTCGACACCATAGGGGGTGCGCAGGGGGTGGTCCCCCTATCCGCGCCGGTCGTCCAGGCCGTAGCAGGCGTGGCAGTTTCTCGACGCCGTAGTGGGTGCGCACGGGGTGGTCCCCCTATCCGCGCCGGTCGTCCAGGCCGTAGCAGGCGTGGCACTTTCTCGACACCATAGGGGGTGCGCAGGGGGTGGTCCCCCTATCCGCGCCGGTCGTCCAGGCCGTAGCAGGCGTGGCAGTTTCTCGACGCCATAGTGGGTGCGCAGGGGGTGGTCCCCCTATCCGCGCCGGTCGTCCAGGCCGTAGCAGGCGTGGCAGTTTCTCGACACCATAGGGGGTGCGCAGGGGGTGGTCCCCCTATCCGCGCCGGTCGTCCAGGCCGTAGCAGGCGTGGCACTTTCTCGACACCATAGGGGGTGCGCAGGGGGTGGTCCCCCTATCCGCGCCGGTCGTCCAGGAGCAGGCGTGGCACTTTCTCGACACATAGGGGGTGCGCAGGGGGTGGTCCCTGAGCGCGGCCGCTATCCGAGACGGTCGTCCAGGGCATAGCAGGCGTGGCACTTTCTCGACACCATAGGGGGTGCGCAGGGGGTGGTCCCTGAGCGCGGCCGCTATCCGAGACGGTCGTCCAGGGCATAGTAGGCGTGGCACTTTCTCGATTCCATAGGGGGTGCGCAGGGGGTGGTCCCTGAGCGCGGCCGCTATCCGAGACGGTCGTCCAGGGCATAGTAGGCGTGGCACTTTCTCGATTCCATAGGGGGTGCGCAGGGGGTGGTCCCCGAGCGCGGCCGCTATTCGAGACGGTCGTCCAGGCAGTAGCAGGTGTGGCACTTTCTCGACACCATAGGGGGTGCGCAGGGGTTGGTCCCTCACCGCGGTCGCTATGCACGACGGTCGTCCAGGGCATAGCAGGTGTGGCACTTTCTCGACACCATAGGGGGTGCGCAGGGGGTGATCCCTCACCGCGGCCGCTATGCACGACGGTCGTCCAGGGCATAGCAGGCGTGGCACTTTCTGGACAAAATAGGGGGTGCGCAGGGGGTGGCAACGGCCACCAACATCATTCTTACATGCTTCACCTCAGCTATCATCACTCAAGCCATAATATAAGTATGTGGGGTTCCTCGGCAGCGTAATTTGTCCCATGCTGAGTTTTCGCGGGCCCGCGATTGCTCGCGGCAGAACGTGTTTCCACGCTCCACTCTGCAACCTCGGGCCAACGTCGTGGAATCACGACTTCGACGCAATCTCTCAGCGCCGAAGTGGGATCATTTCGGCCCGCCTTTTGTGCTTTCGGGGCCGAGTTCGGGTCTTCCTGGCTGAAGCTGTATTTGTTGAGCCTGCTTCTGCCCGGTACACTTTGGTGTTGGGATGATGGAATCATGGGTACATGACTCCGGCACATCAGCACCCTCGCGCCCATGCACCGATTCAGCGCTAGCTCGGTGGTTGGGTTTGCCATTTACTGATCATTGTTTCTATCTGCTCTACATATTTATGCGGTAGCGGTTAAGCTTCGTTCCCCCATCGAGTTTGAAGGTACGTTCCGAGGCGGGGCGCTATGCCTATGTGTTGTGATTATCCCGCTGTCGCCTTTGCTCAAGACGGGGCCGCCTTACTGGCCTGTACCTTACTGGTGCACACTTTGCGGCGATAGGTAACACAGAGACATTTTAATCATGCTGCCGCCACCATTGCCGCCACTGTATCGCTCACCCCCGCCACTACGCTGTGTGATGACAAACCCCGTTTCGACTCGGGGCACTGTTAAAAACGAGCCCCGGGATTGAAAATTCAGTCCTTGGGGGTCCAGCGAAAAACCAGAGGACAATTCAATTCGCGCATCATGTGCACGGTGGTGGATCAGAAGAATTAGCCAGCCCTGTTCTAATTCGGGGAAATGCTCAGATTCCATGTATGCATCGTTTTGCGTTGTTGGGCATTGCTTGGCGTTGCTTGGCATTGTTTGGCGTTGCGTGGTTTTGCGATGACGTTGCTTGGCGTCGCTTACGTTGCGTTTTACAATGCCCAGCTTAGCATTGTTTGGCGTTGTTGTGCGTTGCTTGGCATTGCCTTGCAATGCCAGGGAAAACGGGGAACAGGACCGAGGACACCGAGGAACCCAAGCAAGTCACACGACGAGGGAACCCGAACAACATGACAAAGGAAACCGAGGAACCCAAGCAAGGAACCAGTTTGGGAAACCCGAGGAAAAAAACGGGGAACCCGAGGAAGGAAGGAGAACAAAAAACAATGCAAAGGTGAGGACACAAGACGAGGGACCCTTCTAGGAGGGCCCTTGCGATGAGACAGTACCAGGGAGCCCCGAGCAAGGCCGCGACGACCTCACTCGGCACCAAGTGGCTGACCACGAACAACTTGTTCACTTAAGCCAAACTGATTTTTGAACACCCGCATGAACCTGTAATGTCGGAGGTCCGCGACGATTTCCGACACTGTCTTTCAAAACCAGCAAGAGGCCCATCCCCACTGCAGGATCAATCAATCAATATCGGATCGGGAAATCAGATCGGATCGGGATCGGACCGCATCGTCACGGACTCGGATCGGATTGGATCGGCGGCGCAAAGATGACACAACAGCGCCATGCGAGCGTCGGGCCGCATCGGATTCTTGGAGGATCGGAGTGGGTTCTGACGGGTCCAGCCATTCTCGGTTTAAACAATCCGCCCGGACTTCCGAAGGCATGTTTATGCTGGTTGTTGCTTTTGTAGATCCCCAGCACTTGGCCAACCCTTGTCCCTCAGACCCCAAGCCCAGAGCGATCCAAATCCAGCGGTCCCGACCTCAGGCAGTCCTTCGCCGCGGATCCATTGTTGATGGCCCACGGGCTCGCTGACGGACCCTGGGGGTCGACCTCGCGGAAAACGCTCGGAGATTTGGGCTCTTGTTCTTCCCTACCACACCATGCGGATGCGCCTTCGGCGCCCACAGAAGCGTCCGCCTCGGCGGCCTCTGCAGAGGTCTGGACATTTCCCGCGGGACTGGCTGTTCATCCCGCCCGGGTCGTGCTTGGACGGTCCAGGCACCCTGCGAGGTCCCCTAGAGGCCGAGAGTGCCCAAGAGCCTGCGTCGCATTTGCTCACGACGCGAGGGTGTCTACTGGGTTCTGTGCCTCCAGCGGCACGGACCTGCCGTATCGGCTGGGCCCGGTGCCGCCCGCTGCACCCGCAGAGGCCTCCGCCTCGGCGCCGCCGTCCGCGACGCTGGAGGGCGCGCTACGTTCCACGACGCGCCGCCCAGCGCCGGGGCCGCGCCCCTCCCCCGACGACGACGACGACGACGACGACGACGACGACGACGACGATCACGACGATCACGACGACGATGGCGGCAGCGGTGGCGACGACGGCTACGACGACGATGACGACGACGACGAGGACGACGACGACGACGACGACAGAGGGGGGGCAATCGAGGCGGGTCTCGACAGGGTCGGCCTTCGCCGCCGCCTTCGCCTTTGCCGCCGCCGCCGCGGGCAGGCAGCAATGGGGGGGCAATCGACGCGGGCGGGTCGAGGATTGCAGGAAGGTGGCCCTACAGGATTGCGGGCGGGCGGCGACGGGGGCGATCGAGGATCGCAGGAAAATATTGCGGGCAAGGATTGCGGCTGCGCGGCAACGGGGGGATCGAGGATTGCAGGAAGTTGGCCCAAAAGAGGGCCCTGAACGGCTCTTAGACCGGACCGAAAGATACACGAAAGATGCACCCTTCTGGTGGGCAATAGACGTGGGGTGATCGAGGATTGCAGGAAGGTGGCCCTAGTAGAGGCCCCAGATTCGGGGTTCGATCTGATCGATCCGACTCGTTGTCGATCTGACTTCATTCCGATATTCAACGATCCAATGCGGCCTGATGTTTGCATGGCGCTTTTTGCATCCTGGCGCAGCCGATCCGATCCGATTCGGATTCCGTGCGGATGCAGTCCGGTCCGATGTGCATTCCGAGTCGACCCGATTTACCGGTTCGATGTTGGCTGATCTTGAAGTGGCCCTGACCTTGTCACCGCGGACCCAACGAGTGCACGAGAGGTGCACGTTCTTGCACCCCACATGTACTGCCCACCCCGTTGACGCACATGCGACCGCCACGCCGCAGGGTACCGCACGAAACCACTGCATGCACAAATGCTTCAGACGGTATCCAGCTGCCTGCGGCAAACCCCGCCACCGTGCAGGAACAGCGCAGCAGGAAAGAGGCTGAGCGTTGGAACAGCGCAATTCCGACGAGTAGTCTGCGTTGGGACGAGTCGTGATCCCGACCTCATCTTTGTCCGCGCGGTAGGGAGGAGAAGGAGGAGGGGGAGGAGGAGGAGGAGGAGGAGGAGGAGGAGCAGGAGGAGGAGGAGGAGGAGGAGGATGAGGAGGAGGAGGAGGAGGAGGACAAGGAGGAGGAGCAGGAGGAGGAGGAGAGGGAAAAAATGAGGAGTAGCAGGAAAATCCTTGGGGCCTTCCTGGGGCCTCCTGGGAGCTTCCTTCAAAGCTTCTTGGGGGCATCTTGGGGGCCTCATGGGGCCTCTTTGTGTCGTCTTGGCTGTCTTGGAAGCTGTCTTGGAGGCCATTTTTGCCGTCTGCAGGCCAGAAAAAAGCGCCGAGAGGCACTTTCAGGGAGGGACGATTTTTCAACCCCGTTCGCGAACCGAGAGGGGGGCCGCCCTGAGAAAACATTTAAAACAACACTCCCACAGGGACCACAAGACCGTTCTAACACGCCCACTCCGTGCCCAAGGCACTGTGGCGGATAATACATGTGTCCGTCATTTGGGACTCTTGTCCCAGGGCGTCTCGGCGTCTCGAAGGGGGGTGGGTTCTGGTTGTGCTTTCCGACGGTGTTGCAACGTTTCGCGACGTCACGGATCTTAGGGGTCGCCGCCTTCCTCGTCATCGCTTTTACGGGATCTGAGGGGTGTTCTGCAGTTTCGGCATTGCTCGACGGTCTGCGGTGGTTCGGAGGTGCTCGGGGGTGTTCGGAGAGGTATCTGGAGGGCCTGAGAAGGTTTTCGGTGGCTCTCGGTCGTCGTCGTCGTCGTCGTCGTCGTCGTCGTCGTCGTCGTCGTCCCCGTCGAAGCCGTTGTCGCCGTTCGTTTAGTCGTGTTCGCGTTCGTGTTTCAGAGCACTGGGGATATCGACGATCTATGGTTTGTTCCGTGGGCCTCCGCCGTGAGTGCTCGAGCCGTTGTTGACCCTCAGCACACTGCGTCTCACACGCCGAAGGGCTTCCGTGGCCCAACTCACGTTACAGTCGGACAGAGGTATAAGATCGAGGTCGGTTCGGGGAGGGCACCCTAGTGTTGTTTTGTCTTGGATATTTTTGTACATCCTGGGGAGGTTACCCTTGGATGTTCTGTGTGTTCTGGAGGGCGGAGGGCCTCATGCTCTTGAAGGATGTTCTTCTGGTCTCGATCCGACTCTACTTCTAACGGGTCAATGCAGGAATACTGGAACTAGATTGGTGTTGGTTCCAGCTGCAGCCAGTTGCCTTGCAGGTTGTTCCGCTACGTTGGATTGAGTCCAGCCCTGGGCGGGTTCGCGAGCTCGGGCCTGCCCCAGTTTCTGTGGTCTTTCCTACCTCCACTTTTTCCAGTTCCCCTGCGCAACAGGGATAATTGGCAGCCGCTCTCACGTGCCCCAGCTTGCCACTGGCACGGCGGCGAGTGACATTCACGACGTTCATGTAAGGACACTGCTGGGGCCCAGGAGGGGCTCCGGTTCTCGGGCCGTCCCGCAGCTTGGGACGTCATTCCATACGTTGCCAGCACGAGTTGGTTTCGCCGGCGCTGGTTTCGCCGGCGCTGGTTTCGCCGACGGCTGGTTTCGCCGACGGCTGGTTTCGCCGGCGCTGGTTTCGCCGGCGTTGGTTTCGCTTCGCTGGTTTCGCCGGCGCTGGTTTCGCCGGCCTTGGTTTCGCCCCGCTGGTTTCGCCGACGGCTGGTTTCGCCAGCGCTGGTTTCTCCGGCGCTGGTTTCCCTTCGCTGGATTCGCCCCGCTGGTTTCGCCGGCGGCTGGTTTCGCCGGCGCTGGTTTCGCCGGCGCGAGCCCTAACGGGCAGGTCGGGTCGGGCGGGCGGACCCTAGCGGGCGGTCGGGTCGGGTCGGGCGGGCGGACCTTGACGGGCGGGTCGGGTCGGGCGGGCGGGGCATTGAAGTGTGGGGCTCGCTCGACTGAGCACGCGCGATCCTTAACGGGCGGGTCGGGTCGGGCGGGCGGACCCTGTACCGGGCGGGTCGGGTCGGGTCGGGCGGGCGGACCCTGACGGGCGGGTCGGGTCAGGCAGGCGGGACAGTATACAGTGTGGGGCGCGCTCGACCGAGCACGCGCGAGCCCTAACGGGCGGGTCGGGTCGGCCGGGCGGGACAGTATAAAGTGTGGGGCACGCTCGACCGAGCGGGCGGGTCGGGTCGGGAGGGCGGACCCTAGAGGGCGGGTCGGGCGGGTCGGGCGGGCCTTAACGGGCGGGTCGGTTCGGGCGGGCGGGACATTAAGGTGTGGGGCGCGCTCGACCGAGCACGCGCGAACCCTGACGGGCGGGTCGGGTCGGGCGGGCGGACCTTCGTGGGCGGGTCGGGTCGGGCAGTTTCGCCGACGGCAGGTGGTTTCGCCGACGGCAGCTGGTTTCGCCGACGGCAGCTGGTTTCGCCGACGGAGCTGGTTTCGCCGACGGAGCTGGTTTCGCCACCGGGCGGCGAATCCAGCTGGGCGAAACCAGCCGTCGGCGAAACCAGCGGTCCCCCGCGTGGCCGAGGCGTGCCGTGGTCAGAGGAGCCCCTGCGCTCCTTACTCGTCGTTACAGTCCTCACGGGACCAAACATGAGGAGTCTGGCAGAGTTCCGGCGAATTCCGCTTAGTCCATCTTGGGATTTATCTTGGGATTCACCCGTGTTCAGTTGATGTCTCATTCATGGACCGTGACAGTTCTCAGGAGTTTTCCCAGGCGTTGCCTCCTAACAAACAGGACGCCCCGCGGGCTCACCAGTCGTCGGTGGACCCGGCTGGTGGAAGTCCTACGCCGAGCGCTCTCCTGGCCGCGGCGCGCCAGTCAAGGAGAGCCAAGCGGGCCCGCCGGTGACATGGCCAATGCCTCTGCCGCTCAGGGGCGCCACCTGTGTGATTGACGTTGGCCCTGCGGCGGCCCACTGGCCCAGTGCGGACGCCCCCGGAGCGCCCTCGGTGAGGCACGGGTGTTGGCAGGCATCCCGGGGCGAGAGGCTCGCCAAGAAGCCACGATAGGCCCCGTGGACCTGATGAGCAAAGATCGCATCCACCCCCGCCTTCCACCTAAGCGACGCCAGAAAGAGGGGTTCGTCGTCACCGACATCGGCGCGTAAGCTGCCCGCGTACGGTCGCGCAAGCGCCCTCGTCTCCATTGTGGCTTGCCGCGCTGGCGTCCCGCGTAATTAAGCCACCGCGTAAGACCGTTGTGCCATCTCGCGTAGGACCATTTCTGACCGACCCTCACCTGGCTCTCCCGCGCCCGCTCTGGCGTGAGCGCCCTGGTCTCAAATGGAGCGTGCTGCGCTGGCGGCTTGCGCAAGCAGCCGAGTAAGGTCGCTACGTCATATCGCGTAAGACCTGTTTCTCATCGTCGCCCGCCTGGCTCGCTGGCTCCAGGCGCCGCCACCCCGCGGGCGGGAGCGAGGCTTCGGCGCCGATGGGGCGGGCTGCGGCGAGCCCGCTGGTCGCGCCGCCCGCGAGTGTGCCGGCGGCCCGGGGGCCGCCAGGGGCGAGCTTCGTGGCCGCGCCCCAACGGGGGACGTGTCTCGGCCTTCACTCGGCGATTACAAATCGTACGGTTACGCAAGGGGTGTGGCTGTCATCGAAGAAAGAACGGCATAAACATAAACGTTCGGTGGTCCGCGCCGATTTCTTGGATCTGCGCTGGGCCCGCCTGGCGGCGCCTCTGGCGCCGCCCCTGGCGCGCTCCGCGCGCCAGGGAGGGGGGTCCAGCGCACATCCAAGAAATCCGCGCCTAGCGCCAACAGTTTATCTTTATGGCGTTTTTTTGTGTTTCTTCTTTCTTCTTCTTCTTCTTCTTCTTCTTCTTTTTCTTCTTCTTCTTCTTCCACAATCGGCACCGCTGGGGCCTGGGGGGCACGACACTGTCCTTGTCGGGCTTCCTCGGGGCGCGGCGGAGAACGCTATCGAGGTCCGCGCCCGCCCCTCAGGGTTCCCCGCAGGGTGCCGGTCGCAAGCCACACCCTCTGCAAACCATACCTTTCGGAGTCGCCGATTGACATCCCCGCTTGGGCCACCTTTGGTTCGATCGGCATGGGTACGGCAAGGGCGGGGGCGAAGGCCGATAGCCGACAGCTGACTTGATCCATTCTGAGCTCAGCGGGCGAAGAATGGTATAACATAGACTTTGCGCCATCGGGGTCTCATCGCAAGAAAGAACGGCGACATCACCACCACCAAAGGCGCCACTTCCTGCGAAGAGATCCACAGTGCCTCGCCGAGTTGGGGATGAGAGACCTCTCGAGCGGCGAGCGGGGGACACTACCACCCGGAGGACCCCCACTCTGGCTCCTCGTTGGTGATGATGTTGATGTAGCCTTTCCTTGTTCCTACAAGACATCCTCTCAGGGGCAAAGTCCGGGGTGGATATGCCCAGGGGGGAACGCATCGAACTCCAGTCGCCCACTCGTCGGCGGAAAGGGTCCAGTATAGCCCAGCCCTCGCCCAGGAGCGTGCGCAGTTCGATGTTTCCCCCCCATGAGCCGGCTCCCTGTGGCTTCTCTCGCTAAGAATGCCTGCCTGCTGCTGCGCTTCAGTTGGAGCGTCGTTCCCTTGGGCGCCGGGATCGTCCCAAGCGGCCGCTGAAGGCCCGAGTTTCAGGAGGGAAAAAACACAGACACAGTCAATCGTCGATTCCCCAACAAGAATATAGGAACATATGGGAAGTGGGGAGACAAAAACCCAGAAATATCAGAAAATATTGGGAATCCTGTTATTTGTGTGTATTTATGTGTGTGTCCCTGGGCCCCTTCACCAGTGAGGGATGCAGGTTTTGGGGGGGCCGCGTTGCGAACAGAGGCACGACGCCGGATGTCTGGGAGGGGCCACGTTGCGAAGAAGTGCACGACGTCAGATGTCTGCGATCTTGGCCAGGTCTCTGTATCAGCGGGGACGCTCTTGGCCAGGGAGGAATCTATGAGCGTGTAATTTAGATGATCTCCAGGGTCGAGAATCTATGGGCCCCACCACCCCGCCCCAGATGGGATGGGTCCCAGGGTTCTAGGGGCCACCCCCCCAGATCCCGAGATGGGATGGGGGAACGACGACGACGACGACGACGACGACGGCGGCGGTGGCGGCGGCGGCGGCAGCGGCGGCGCCGCCGCCGCCAGAAACGGCGGAAACGGCGGAAACAGCGGAAACAGCGACGACGGCGATGACAGCGGAGACAACGAGGACAGCGACAACCGCACCAACAGGGCGGAGCGCACGGAGTGCGGGGAGGAGGCGATGCCGCAGCATCACACCGCAGCCCACGAGAGGGGTCCCGAACTCGTTAGAATTGGGCGAGGGGTTGGAAGCTTTGGGCACTGGGTCACGTATCCACCGATCCTGGGCCGAGGACGGGCTTGGCCAGCACAGGCGAGTGGTCAGCGGACGTCCCCCGAGCCCCAGGCCAGAGCCCTGCACATCTCGGGTCGGACGAGAGGGGTTAAGTAGTAGGCACGTGGGAAAGAAGGTTGGGGCACGAAATCTGCTACATGCAGGTGGTGTCGGCCCCGCCGCCGGGCGCCCTTCCTCGGTACATTGGCGCATCCCCGCGCTGGGCGCTGATTCGCTAAACCCTCTTCGATGACCCTCTCTTTCCCGACATCCGACGTCGCGAGTTTTTTGTTTGAACGCGGCGCTGCAGAGATCTAGACCCTCTGCCCGTGAGCAGATGTTCATCCCGAGTCCTTGTGGTCCCGGTCGGGTCCCCAAGAAGGCTGACACGCTCCGATCTTTTCCCGCCGTGGGACCCTCAACGAAAAAGGTTCATGAAGTATGAGTTCGTCTTGTGTCCGCGCTGGACCCCCCTGGCAGCGCCTCTGGCGCCGCACTCGGCGCGCCACGCGCGCACGCGAGGGAGATCCAGCGCCGATCCAAGAGCTCCACGCCGAGCCGACCTATGAACAGTTTTGCTTCAGCCGTTATTCTGCTTCTGCATTTGTTCACCCCCCCGTGACCAAGCACCAGAAACAGTTATGCATCCTGAGTCCTTCGCTGACGGCTCCAGAGCCCGGCGGGGGTTTCCAGAGGCCAACAACGACGAACAATCGTCCGGATCTATCATTTTCAATGCGCTGGATGTCTGGCTGTCAGGCCGCAATGGTGTCCTCCTGCGGCCGCTCGGGACGGTTCTGGCAGCCCCGGAAGGGTGTAGCCGTTGAATTCGCCTGTCGGCGTATGTTCTGGACCACCTCGAAGAAGGTGGCCATGGCGATGCGTCTCCCAGGACATCTTCAACTACGTGCACAGTATGCGGTCCAACTTCTCTTCAGTTCACTTCGAGCTTGCGCTTGGGTTGGTATTGACGAACGTAGCCGGGTAACGTCGACGGGTTACCTGGTTCATCTTTGATGTCACCGCTTGCAGGCCTCACGCTCTCCAAGTTTCGCATGGTATTTTCTTGGTGGTGCCTCGGGTCGGCTGGCTCCAAGCACACTTTCCACCACCGGGGAGGACTTGTCCGAAGAGAACTATTTTTTGAGTTTGTTTTATTTTGGAGTATTTTGGATGATTTGTTTCGTCGACAATCAGCCTGTACGAGGACATGCCCGACCTAACTGTAGTCTCAGACCCACCTGATCGTCAACGCTCTTTGCTGGCATGGCGCCTTCGGGACGTGCAGGAACCTGAGAAGCTCAAGACCTAAGTTCTTCAATACCAGTATTCCGATCCCGTTTCGTTGCAGTCTGCCTCGAAATGAGATCCTTTTTCGACGGTCGCGGCAGTCGCAGTCTTTTGGAACGTTTGACCCGGAAGCGGCCTCACATCGAGGCCACGTTGAGGGGCATGCGCGCCATGTTCCGATCCAGTGGAGAAGGGAATAGTGCTAGAGTTTGGAGCCTTCGGAAGGCGAGGCGCGTGGCGACGCGAATGTTACACGAAATCGGGAAATTCATGTTATTTGACGGGTTGGTTGGCGTATTCCTGCCTCATATTTTACAGATCGACGGTGTAGCTGCTATTGGCCGTGACGCGAGGTGACGTTAAGCATGGCATTTTGAACGGAAGTGTTTTGGAAATGATTCGAATCTGCAACCTGCGCTGTTTCACCGTTTGAGCTGTTTGGCCGACGCAGCTCGTGGACACCGGTTGGACGATATCTTCGTTCCTGAGTTTACCCGTGTTCGATCATATTGCCGAATTGGCTTGCATACGTTTGCGGATTCGGGCTGTGATGGGATGCCGCCCGAGGCGTGCAACGGGGGTGTCGTACATCCTTCATGCAATTTTTGAAATGCTTCAGGAAGGGGCACTGCGAGGCCAGCGTGGACGCACCAAAGAGTTGGTTTATAAACGATTTCCATGGCCTTCCGCAGGAGTCGACGCTTCCAATTTGGGAAATCTCTCCCGGTCCCAGGTGGATGGGCAAGTTCGGTTGTTGTTTCAAGTATACAAGATGCCTTCAAATCTGTCGCTGGAGGTTCCGCAGGAACCCTGGGGTTCCGCCCTGGGCACAGGTGCGACGACATCGCAACAATCATTTGTCAGACATGATTCATTGCGTGCCGCTGCGATGCACCGTTACTTCTGGCGGCGCCAATAATGCAAACGTTTTCGACGCCATTGTCCGTTCTTGTTTGGAGAAATGTTTTACTTGGTCGCAGCCTTGATCCTGAGTTGGTTTGCGTTTTGATGGTCGAAGCATTGGGTAAACAATGCCGAGTCGAGACATTTTGAGCTGGAGACTTCGACGAGTTCCTTGTCGAGCGCGAGCGAGGCAGGGAAGAGTTGAGACTTCAGACGCTTTCAACCGCATGGTGGACCCCCTCTTGGAAGCTGTCGCAATCAAGTGGCGGCAATTTCGCTGAACTTGTTTGGCAGATGTTGCCAGCGCGATGCGCGTCGTTGGCTTTCAAGGGGGAGTTTTTCATTGCATGCCACGTTGACTGAGATTTTGGCGAGCGAGGAGGAATTCCACCACCCAGTTGCTGTCTCCCGCGCTGCGCTCCCCCGCGCGACAGAATCTCTGGCCCCGCGCGCGATTTTCAACTGCATGGGCGACGCGCTCGCCAGCGTCGAGCACGCGTCTAAGACGCGCGATGCTCGTTTTCGGAAGCATCGGGAACTTCTTTCGGGCAGGGTTGCCGTGCCGGCAAAGCTTCAAGCGCGATCTCTGGCGCTGGTGAGTTCGTTCATCTCGGCAGCGGGTCTCGGCGCAGATCTAAACGTAGATTTGCTCGCTCTCGTCGTCGGGAACTTCGCGCGCTTCGCGTCGATTTCAAACTGGGGCGCAGGTGCAGGAGACTCTCGCGCAGCGCGAGGCGAGCTCAGCCATTTATCAGGATTTGGTCCGGGAGGCGCGGCCGCGCTCAGCTTCGTCGCTGGCTTTTGCGCGAGGTCTTCGACCGGGCTTGGAGAGATCCCCTGGGTCCGCCAAGTGGGTTGCTTTCCCCCGGGCGCGCAGAGGCCGGCAGTTCTCGGAGTCATTCAGAGCGTGCGATCATGAGGAAATGTCTGCGGGTCTAGGTCACCACGGCGTTTGTTACTGCGCCGGATGGGGAGATGCATTATGAACACTGTTAGGGGCCATTCGGTGGTCGACGCGCGATGCTTGCGCCGCCCATTGCGCGTGGCTCGCATCGCGCCAGAACGTCGTCGACGGCGCTTGCTCGCGCAGGAGGTCGCCCATCCCCCGGGCGAGAAGCCCCGGGCTAGATCTCGAGGCAACGGCCTCGGCGGCACCGCGGGCGATGCGTCGTGGAGGTTCCTTCTCCAGCCTCGGCTGTTGCCTCGCTGCCCGCGGCGAACCAGCCCGCTCAGATTGCGTGTTGGCGCTCAAGAAGCTAAATTATTTCCGCGGTCAACAGCAAGCCCGATTGCGCGACTGGGCGGGTAGATGGCGGGGCTGGCACGATGGCGCAGCACGGCGCAGATGGCGGGGAAACAGCGCAGCTTGGCGCAGCGCGGTGGGCGGGCGACGTTACCTTGGCCCAGTGGGACAAGAAGAGCAGAGACATCGTTTGTGGCCACGCGCCCTTCCGCGCAGATTGCAGGCCCCCCGCGCGTGAGCGTCTCGGCTGGATGGGCGCCTGCAATGCGCGTTGGTGGCCCTGTTATCTGGCTTCGGCGCGATAGCAATGAGGTCGCTGATTTCGCGGCGAAGTGCGCCATGGAGATCGGCGGGGGCTGGCCCGCGGAGATCGCGCCCGTAGCCCTTGCGAAGAAGACCCGATCCGTCAGTCGACCCGTCATTCGGATGGCCGCTCGCGGCAACATTCGCGATCTGCCGCCGCATGGGTCATCGAGGCGAGCGAGGTCAGAGAGAGTCATTGTTGGTTATGTTGCGTCGCGGCGCGGAGGGGGCAATCCGTTCGCGCGCCCGAGTATCTCGGCGGCCACGAAGCGAGCGAGAAGGGGACAGGGCGCTTACGGAATGAAGGCATTCGGCATGCGTGGCCGGCGCGGCCGGCCGTTGCCGCGGCGCCCCGGCGCCTGGCTCGCGGCGGCGTCGCGCCCGCGCCTGGGGGCCGAGAGGGCGGCGCGGCGAGCGAGCGAGGGGGGCGCCCGACTGTTCGCCGAAAAGCTACGCCACAGAGCATTCGAGCGCACGGCGGCCGCGCGGTACAAGGGGGCCAGGATCGAAGGGGCTGGCCAGCGAGTCGATCGCGGCAGCCAGACGACGCGAGTCTCCGAGCTGAGCTGCTGAGGCTGGGCTGCAACTCGATGGCTGCAACGCCGCGGGGGGCATCGGCCGAGGGTAGCAAACGGGGCCAACTGAGGTGGCGCGAGCCGGGGGGGGCCACCGCGCGCCGCCAGGGGGTCCGGCAGCGGCGACCCACCTGGGGGCGCAGGAGGTCCAGCCAGAGAGGAGGGGGGAATCCACCCAGGGGGCGGGCGCATCCATAGGAGAGGACGGGGGGGCGCGCCACCACGGGGCGCGGCGTCCTGGAGGGGGAACTCGATCGTCGGCGCGCGCGCGCGAAAGGCCACGGGGCCCACTTTGCGGGGCGCGCCCTGTGGATGTCGCGACGGGCGCTTGGGGGCGTTGTTGGGAAGCGTTCGTCGGCCGTGCCGAGGCCGCGCTGGGGGTGGGCGCCCGCGGAGGGCCAGGCCCAGCGCGCGGCGCGCGGCGCCTGGGCACTTGCGCCCAACCGGTCGGGCGCGGCCGGGGACGCCCGTGGTTTAGAGCCCCCGCGCGCGGGAGCGGTCCACAGCTGGCCAGAAGGCGCCGCTGTCGCATTTGCCTCCGCGGCTTCCCCCCCCGACTGCTTGCGCTTGTCGCTCTTGCTGTCAGCGACGCACGCGCCCTAGTCGACGTCGATGCGCCGCTGCTGACAGCGCGCGCGCATCTCTTTGTAGCAGGCGCACAGGTCGGAGAGGAACTGCCCGCGGGGTCGTCGAAGCCGCCAAGTCTACAGCGACCCTTGCTCCGTACCTTGCTCTCCAGGACGGACGGACAGGTGCCCCGGAGATCTCCTCTGCGGCCCCATTGCGGCAGTCAGCGGACATCGCGCCGGGGCACCCGGTAGAGGTAGTCGCGCGGATCATTCCGGTCGCGCCGCCAATTCGAGCGGTCGCTCCCCCGGCCTTGAACGCTCTCAGTTGAGCCGCTGCGCCACTTGGATGGGTGTCGGCACGTGTTGTCGGTTGGACCTCTACGCCATTTGGACCAGTCAGCAGCTGGTACACGTCCCCACGCGATTTCCATTCTATGGTGTCTTCAACGCGCCAGTTCCCGTGTTCACGGCAGAGAGCGTCGTTTAGGTCCTTTCGTCTCCCACGTTGCGCGCAAGGTCTTGAATTGCGGTTGTGGTCAGCGCAAGCGTGTCCACGCTGCGCGACGCCTCCATGTCCTGCAAGTTTGCATCGCACTTGTGTGCTCAGTGACCTCGGAAAGGAACGAGGGCCGTTACAACACCTCTCGAACTCCAGAAACTCATTTGTCCTGAAGCAATCGCACCGCGACGCTATGAGACCACTGTTCGGTTGACTTCTGGCAAGGTCACTTGCACGGAGGGGGGCGGCAGGCGTGGCGAGGTCCGAAGTAGAAGATGGGGTTGACGCAAGTCGGGACTTGCACGCTTTTCGGGTGCAGGCGATGTTCAGGATGGAAAGAATCACACAGACACAAGTAATCGTCGACTCCCAGGCAAATGTGGGAACATATAGGAAGTGGGAGGGAAGACAAAAACCCATAACGTATTGGAAAAATGTAATATTGTTATTTGTGTGCATGTACTGTTGTGTCCCAGGGCCCCTTCTCAGCTGTGTGATAAAAGGCCGGCGGAGGACAGAGGGAAATGCCAGGCAATCAGGTTTGCTTGCGACAGCACAGCCATGCGCCACCCTAAGGCACGGCGCCCCGGCAAGAAAACCGCTTAGGAGGATAATGGAAAGGAGGGACTACTGGCAAGTGGAGATCTACGGCTTCGCATGTGTGTTTGTGCGTGCGTGTGTGTGTGTGTGTGTGTGTGTTGCATTACCCTGCTGCGTGAAACTGAAGAAAAGGAGTCCGTATTGGTTGAGTCCTGGCCCCTCGTCCGACCCGGGCATCTTCGCTTCCGGCGGCTGTATCCCGCGGCCGGGACCGCCGGCGCGCCGCCGTCCAGCCGCGGGCGCAGGCTGGGCGCGCGTCGCGGCGGCTGCGGCGCCGCTCGCCCTGGCGGTTGGGGCGGCCAGAAGGACGTCATGGATCAGATGTCAGGAGTTTTGCTTCGCGGGTAGATACACACGGGGGCTCAGCAACAGCGATGGATTTTGCAGGATCTTGCAGAGCCAGGGCTGCACTGACCCGGGCTTGCGTGCAGGTTCCAGCAGGATTTGCGCAGGATTTTGCAAAGCTCGACTGGCCCAGGTTTGGATTAACCCGGGTCAGAGAACCTTTCAAGCGGAGGAGCAAGTACCGATTGTGCACGATCGGATTAGTTACGGAAAGAAGGGTACGAAAACCGACAGCAGGTCTTGACAATTTGCTACAGGATTCCTTGTCGGTGTCGCCACGGGTTTTGTCCATTTGAGACAGAATGCCGCCTGCCCAACAGCGGCCGCTGTCGGTCTATAACGATATTCGCTGTGGGGCATAGTATTCATTTTTGTCCGTATCCATGTGGGGCGTCCGAGCCGATACCGCTACCCTTGCCTCCTTTTCGCCTTTTCTCGGGCCTCCTGGGAGGCCCTCGTCACCACCGCTGGATTCGCCTCGAAATTGTGGTCAGAACTCACCCCGGGAGAGGTCTTGAGGAGTAGCGGTATCGGTACCTCTCGTTTTCCTCAAGAGAGCGGGCGGGCAGGGGACTCGGGGGCAGGGTGAGGCTTCGGGTTGCGCGCAGGCAGCCCGCCCAGGCTGTCTCGGCTGGACTCCTCAGGCCTCCCCGAGTAGTCTGGGGCGGTCTCATCACCCCGCCGCCGCTTCTGGCGGCGCCCCTGCACTAAAGGCCGCTGTGCTCAAGGGTGCTTTGTCAATCATCGAGAGACATCGGCGGCGCTCAGGGGGAACATGTCGATGTGCCATTATGACCAGACGTTATTATTTCCCCCATATCCAAAGGATGGGGTTCTGGCTATATCTGGTTACGCAAAAAGGGGGTCCAGCGAAGGCGGGGTGGTGGGGTTGCAATAGATTCGGGGATGCAATCTATGGGGTCTACATGTATATATATATATATATATATATATATAGGTGTGGGATTGCAACATATTCGGGGTGTGCAATGCATTCGGGGTCGCAAACGCACTGCTGGATGTTCGAGTGCAGCGCAGCATTTGCAACACAATGCAATACAATTATCTGGCGCAAGACATTTGCAATACAATTGCCCCAAATCTATTGCAGCACCTCCTTTCACCTGGACCCCCTTTTTGGGTCAAGAGGATTACTCCCCATATCCAAGGAATGGGCTTCGTGCTATTATTCCGACCGCGCTAACTTCCTCACACACCTTGCACACCTCTCCTTACTCATGGTATGAGATGTTATCGTATAGAACGTCATGTTTTTAGGACATGCTATGTTATGTTAAGTGTTGTTGAGGTATGGTATGATATGGTATGGTATGACATGTTAGTGTATGACATGCTATGGTATGGTATGATAATATGTGGCATGTTATGTCATGATGTGATATGTTATGAGTATGGTGGTGATGCTGATGATGATGATGGTGGTGATGATTCTGATGAGGATGATGGTGGGGCACATTCTGAGGACGTGTCGAGCGAGGCGTTTCAGCACCCCATGGGGGAGCCGCCAGGGGGTATTGCACTCCTGTGTTCGTGCCAACATGGCGGGGATGCCTCGAGCGGATTGCCTGTTTGCATGCCCACCATCCTCCGTTGCGGGGATGTCTCAAGCAAAGCGCGGGTGTAAACACCCCCAAGGGGGAGTCGCCAGGTGGTATGTCGCTCCTCCGTTCGCGCCAGAGTTGCGGGGTTGTTTCAAGCGATTTGTTTGTTTCACCACCCGACGTCCTCCGCTGTCGGAGCAGAGCTTGAGGATGCCTCGAGCGAGGCGCTGGCGTTCGCATCCTAGGGGGGGGAGATGCTGACGATGTCTCGAGCGGTTTGCTTGTTTCATGGTAGCCACAAAGATCTGCGTTCAGAGTAGAGTATGAGGATGGTTTGGGTGAGGCGTTGGTTTCAACACCCCAAGGGGCCCAGACAGCGAGGATGTTTCAGATTCGCCGATGTCAAACTCACACGTGCTCAGACTCACTCACATTCAGACGTACGCACAGGAGTGGCTCCAATCCCATGTGTTGTACATAGGTTCCTATCGATAGGGCCCCTCATGGGGCACGAGCCTTTCGTGTTTCACGTGTGCTTCTATAGATCGACCTTCTTTTGCGCGTCCAATCAAAAGTGCATTACGTAGGTCCCTATAGATTGGGCATGCCTTTGGGCACCAGTCTCTATTATGTTAAGCATGCTCCTACAGGCTGCCCCTCTCCTGTGGCTCCAATCCTAGGTGTTTTGCGTATGTTCCTATATGTTGGGCTTCTCCTGGAGCACAAATCCTCACCAGGAGGCCACGCGAGGCTCCAGGAGGCACAGGAGGTTCCAGGAGGCCCCAGGCTCACGCGCACAGACTCACTCGTACTACTGAGGCTCACTCACACCCGAACTCATCCACAGTTGGACTCAATCCCAGTCTACCACTACGCAAGCCCGTTTATGTTCGACGTCTCTTGCGCCTAGACACGCACGGCGGAAAGGTCCATGCAACTAGATGCGCATGTGGGGAGTTCCACGCAGTGCAGAATCATTCCAATTGCGCCGACTCCTCGCACCTCCCTGTCTTATCCTCCTTATTGTGTCATGACATGCTATGGTGTGGTATGGTGTGCTATGATGTGGGGTATTATGTTATGGTATGACACGTTAGATAATGAATTACTATGCGATACTATGATGTGGCATTGTTTATTATAGTATGACATGGTGTTGTACGTTATGATATGATACGATATGCCACGTTCAGCTATGATGTGTTACATTATGGTATGTAGTGGTCTGACATGGTGGTGTTGCTGATGATGAGGATGGTGATGCGGTTGATGATGAGGATGGGGATGGGGATGATGATGATGATGATTGCACTGATGCTGATGGCGATGATGGCGGTGATGATGATAATGATGCTGCTGATGCTGCTGCTGATCATGATGATGATGTTGATGTTGATGCTGATGCTGCTGATTAAGATGAGTATGATTGTTTGATGATTATGACGATTATGATGATGATGATGATGATGATGATGATGATGATGAGGAGGAGGAGGAGGAGGAGGAGGAGGATGATGATGATGATGATGATGATGATGATGATGATGCTGATGCTGATGCTGATGCTGATGCTGATGCTGATGCTGATGCTGATGCTGCTGATGCTGATGCTGATGCTGATGCTGATGATGAGGAGGAGGAGGAGGAGGAGGAGGAGGAGGATGGCAGAGCAATTTCTGAGGATTTCTCAAGCGAGGCGCGGGTTTCAGCACCCCCAAGGGGGAGCCGCCAGGGGGTATTGCACTCCGTTCGCGCCAAATTAACCGGGATGCCTCGAACGGTTTGCCTGTTTGCATGCTCAACATCCTCCTCTTTCGGAGCAGAGTTCGAGGATGTCTCGAGCGAGGCGCTTGTTTTCGCACTCCAGGCGGCCAGATCTTGAGGATTCTTTTCAGGATGCCACAGGAGGAGGCTCCAGTGGGCTCCAGGCGGCCCCACGAGGCCACAGGAGGTCCCAGGAGGCACTAGGAGGCCAGCCCCAGAAGGCCCCAAGAGGCTCCAGGAGGTCCCAGGAAGCACCAGGAGGCCACAGGAGGCCACAGGAAGCCACAGGAAGCGCCAGGAGGCACCAGGAAGCCCCGGAAGGCCCGACGAGCCCTCACGAGGCTCCAGGAGAAGGAGGCCTCAGAAGGCTGCAGGAGTGGCTCCAATCCCTTGTGTTTTACGTATGTTCCTATCGATTGGGCTTCCCCTGGGGCACGAGTCCTTGGTGTGTTAAGTCTGTTTCTGTAGATTGTCCTTCTCCTGTGTATCCACTCGTAAGTTATGTTCCTACATGTTGGGCCTCCCCTGAGGCACGAGTCCTTGCTGTTTTACGCGTGTTCCTACAGATTGCCCCTCTTTTGTGACTCCAATCCGAAGTGTTTTACGTCTGTTCCTATCGATTGGGCTTCTCCTGGGGCACGAATCCTCCCCAGGAGGCCCCGGGAGGCCACACGAGGCCCCAGGAGGTCTCAGGAGGCCACAGGAAGCCCCAAGAGGCCCCACGAGGCCCCTAGAGGCTCCAGGAGGCCCCAGGAAGCCCCGGGAGGTTTCAAGAGGCACCAGAAGGCCCCAGGCTCATGCGCAGAGACGCCCTAATACCAGTGAGACTCATTCACACTCCAACTCATTCACAGTTAGATTCACCCCCCGACCGGCAATACTCAATTCTGTATAGATTCGACAACGTCTTGCTCCTAGGCACTCACGGCTGGCAGGTCCATGCTAATAGATGCACATTTGGGGAGGTCCACGCATTGAGTAACTTTTTACTGCGGGGCATTTTCGCCCGGTTTCGGGACCCAAGACCATCATGGAGCTGGCTCGAAAAGTACAGCAGAAAGATGGGGTCCAGCGTTCTGGTCGAGTTTCCAACGATGTTGCGCGATGTTTCGTGGCGTCGGATCTGAAGAACGTTTAATGTTTCTCTGCCCAGGGTTCTCTTTTGGTTTTGTTGCCCCCCCCGGTTTCGACGGAAGAGGGACAGCGGAGCTACTTGCCGTACAAAGCGTGTTGTTTCAAACACATGCGTTCCGCGCGTGTCCGTTCGAGGAAAATGTGCTCCCCCGCATTTCAGATCCTCAATAAATACCGGGATCCGCAGACCCGCGCTTTCTTTCATTTAGAAAAGGTTGCAAAGCGTGTTGCGCGGAATCTTGGATTAATATTGAGGTGTGGAGACACTAGAATATTACATACAATGACCGAGTGTTGACTTGTTGCGTGCCCGCTCGAGAACGGCACGCCCTGCGCGCAGGTGTCTCGAGGATGTCTCGGTTGGTTTGCATAAGGACTGTGGTCTTTCTGTGTGCCCACTCGAGGACTGCGCGCCGTGCGTGCCGAATCTCAGGATTTCTCGATCGAGACGGTTCCTCTGCAGCGCTGGAAAGGCCTTGGAGCCCCAGGATGCCCAGGCGGATCTGGGAATGCTTTGGGAGCGACACGCCACGTGGGCTCCTAACATCCCAGAGCGAGTTCAGCGTGAAAACACATAGTTTCTTAACGCCTCAGAACGGGGCAAGCGTGAAAGCACATGGGTTCCGGACGCCCCTAAGCGGGGCAAGCGTGTAAAGTTTTGGGCTCCCAACGCCCCGGGGCGGACAGGCGTGAAAACACATGGGTTCCATTCCCAACGGCCCAAAGCGGGACAAGCGTGAAAACATTCGGGCTTCTAACGCCCCAGAGTGGGACAAGCGTGAAAACGGTTTGGTTCCTAACGCCCCAGAGCGGGACAAGCGTGAAAACATTTTGGTTTCTTACGCCCCACAGCGGGACAAGAGCGAAAACACATGGGACCTTAACGCTCCCCTGAGCGGGACAAGCGTGAAAACCATGGGTTTCTAACGCCCCAGGGCAGGACAAGCATGAAAACACATGGGCTCCTAACGCTCCAGGGCGGGACAAGCGTGAAAACACATGGATTCCGAACGACCCAGGGCAGGACAAACGTAGAAACATGTCGATTCCTAACGCCCCAGAGCGGGACAAGCGTGAGAACACACGAGGTCCTAACCCCCCAGAGCAGGACAATTGTGAAAACAAGAGGGTTCCTGACGCCCCAGAGCGGGACAAGCGTGAAACCACATGGGCTTCGAACGCCCCAGAGCGGGACAAGCGTAGAATCGCATGGGGTCGTATCGCCCCAGAGCGGGACAACAATGGCAACACGTGGATTCCGAACGCTTCAGGGCGGGACAAGCGTGAAATCACTTGGTTTGCTATCTCCCCAGAGGGGGACAGCGTATGCCCCTTCCCACTCGGCGCGTCCCCTGGCTCGTCCTCTGTCGCGTTCCCTGGCGTGTCTCCTGGCGATTCCAAAAACGCCCCGAGACACTTCCAGGCCAGCCCCAAAAAGCACCAAGCCGCCCCCGAGCCGCTGGAGAATTACTCCCAGACCATCGCGGTCGTCTCCAGATGGCCCACCACGCTCCCGAGATGTTCCACTCCACGAAGGCTTCCATACGGTTCAAAGCGCCCCCCGAGATGCTCCAAGAAGGTTCCCAGACGGCCCCCCAAGAGGGCCCCAGGAGGCAAACATCAGTTCATGCTTTTAGATTGTTGACGTTTTTGCGGGCTTCCGCCTATTCGGTTTGCCGGTGTTCCAACCCAGAGCCAGAAGCGCCTCCACCCACTTCAAGACGGCTCCAGGGGCTCTCCCCAGGAACTTGTTTTCCCAGGCAAACGCCCACGAATCGCTCTCTTCCTGCATACCCACACCTACGCAACACATTATTGTATATTTTCACACATGTATGGAAGTTAATCGATATATCTATATACATGCACAATATCGCAATTACATAATATGTATACTACATTGTACATCGTTGGACATATATGTATATACATGTAAACAGATGCCGCTGGCCGATCCATCGCCAAGTCTAGCTCGATTTCACTTCCCCCCCCGAGGCGGGCGGCGGGCGGGCGGCGTCGCGGCGGGGGCGGGCTGTTGCGCGCCGGCGGTGCGGCGAGGCCAGAAGGGGGAGCGGGAAGTCGCGTGAGGGGCCCAGGCAGGGCCCTTTACGATCCGATCGATCCGACCCGATGTCGACTGCACCCAGTCCGGTTCGATTCCGAGATTCCGACGATGTGATTCGGCCCGATGGTTTCTTCTCCGACGTCCGACGATTCCGACGATCCGATACGTCAAAGTTGTGATAGCGAGCCTGGTCTCCAACGTGCTTAGCACCGCTCGGACGTGTGCACCTTTGTCCGCGAGGCCAGCGCCAGAATACCTGGATCATTGTGGAGCACCTTGGATGACCTTGAAAGAAAAGCGCGCGCGAAACCACACGATGCACGGGGAATGGACGTCCGAGCGATGGGAAGTGTATTGATTAAAGTCAACGCGGATGTTTGTTCGTCGTGCTCGGCCCCTTGGGAGCCCTTGCTGGGCTCTAGGAGCGTCAAAACAACGATTCAGGACTGAAACCCGCCCTGGGTAAAGGGTGGGGACGTTTCTGAGGACCACGTAGCGAAAAAACAACACGCCATCTCTGGGAATGCGTTCCAAGCTTTCCAGGGTCTCCAAGGCTTCGATGATTTCCTGCTGTGCCGCACGGGCACCGGAGTCGAGGAAGGAACACTTGCACATCCGTAAACTTTCGGAGGTCCGCGCGGAGTTCTTGGATCGGCGTTGCCCCCCCGGGCCACGCCTCTGGCGCCGCGCCTGGCGGGCTCCGCGCGCCAGGGAAGGACGGCCCAGCGCGGATCCGAGGAATCATCGAGGACCTCCGACAGTTTGTGATCGTACAGCGTGTTGTCTCCCTAGGTCAAATAAGGAAAAGGTCCATACCTCTACCCCGTCGCCCGTTTTCCCCTTCTTGGGCCTCCTGGGAGGCCGTCGTCGCCGCCGCTGGATTCGCCTCGAAAGCCTGGGCAGAACGCACCCTGGGAGAGGTCTGGGGTGTAGCGGTAACAGTACCTTTTGGTTTCCCCATTAAGGACGGGACGTGGGCCGTTAGACAGATCCAGCATTCTTGGAGCGTCTCCTAAGCCAATCCTAGCACGGCATCCTCTTTGTCCTAGGCGGGGCGGAGCAAGGCGGCGCAGGATGAATTGGGCCTCCAGAGACTCGAATCTGTTTCGTTGTGGGCGTTCGGAGGTTTCTGTCGGCTGCCACGGCTGGCGTCCCCCTGGACCGCCGCCGCCGCGGCTTCCGTGTTTCTGTTGACGTTCTTTGGTCCCCGGAAGGCCTCTTTCGTCGTCAGGGCCGGATTCCCCTGGACAAAAGCTTGGTCGGCATTGCGCCCCGGGACGGGCGAGGGGAGGGTGGAGCATCCTCCGCTTCCGAGGGCTCTGGGGGTCCGAGGTTCTCGGGGCTTCTGTGGGTTGTTGGAGGTTTCTTCGCCCTGGGATGCCTGCCAGCACCTGCGCCTCGCTGGGAGTGTGCCGCGTGCCAGGGGTGCCCGAATCGTCCCGAGGCCCGAGTTATGGCCCGAACGCCGGGCCTCCAGCTATCGAAGAAAAGCGAGAACACTGTTTTCCGTTTTCGGTATCTGGGGCTCTCGCTTGGTCCGCTTGGTCTCACAGCCGTCAGGAAACAGAAACGGCCCTGGTGAAAGCATCGGGACTCCCGTTGGCGACCGACGTTCGATCTATCCCCGTGCTGCTGCCCCCCCGCGCTGGGCGCCACGGAAAGCAGGGCATGTATAGAGTCGTGGCCGCGGAGGCCAGAAACTGATCCACATCCCCGCCCTGGCTCCTCGTGGGGTTTGGGACGCGAGCGGGGGCGTGGATAGGAGGTCGACCGTCTACTTCCCAGGTCACCGTATGGGAGAAACGATACGTCGGATCGCCGGGGGGGCAGGCCAGCGAGGCCTCGGGAGACGAGAACAATCGAGGGATAAAACACGGCACAGCCACACAGTTCGGCGGCGAAGTCTGAACCCTGCCCTCGCCGATCCACGGTTCGGGCAATTCGGTGGGCGGCGAGGTTACGGACCGGAGCTTTGTCGAACACGTGGCGCAATCCGAACCCCACCTCTGCTATTCCCATCTCGACTACACGTAAGAGTGAACCTTCGCCGGAGTGACCTTTGGTGCGGGCTCTCCGGGGTCCCCCCGATCGCTGAGCGCCATGTGATAGTGGCTGCCTGCGTGCTTGGATTTGGCCACTTTGCGCCCCCTCAGTCCGCGCACAAGAGGTCACTCTTGCCTAGGGTCACTCTTGCGTGTAGCCGACCATCGATCCAATCGGCTGTTGCTGGGGAAAAAGGTTCGGGCGCCGCCGCCTCATTTTTTTGTCGGAGGTCCGCGCGGTCTTCTTCGGTCGGCGCGGAGCCCCTTGGCGGCGCCTTTGGCTCCGCCACTATAGACCGCTCCGCGCGACGGGTAGGGGGATCCGGCGAACTCCGCCCGGACATCATCAGGCGATCGCAAGCATGGAAAGAGGACGTGGATTAGCGACGGGTCCCGTTTCCATGAGAAACCGCGGATTTCCGCCGCCGAGCGAGGCGGCACCGTCCGCATGTTGGGGAGGGTACCTCCCCCGATCTATGGATTTGGCGACCGCGCGCCAAATCCATGGATCGCTAATTATTCCATGTTTGCGTGCCCCCCCCAACAAAAAAGCTTTTGTGCAGTTTTCTCCTTCACGCTGTACATCCTACACCGACCCTGGTCAGGCCCACCCTTCAGTGTCGTTGTTTCCTTCCCCGTCCCCACTGGGCCAGGGCACCTTTTGACGCCACCAGCCCATTCGCCTCCCAGGGTGGGGGTAGATGCGGCGAATCCCGAGGGAGTCAGGATATATGATCCCCACCATGGGAAGGGGGAGGTCGGCCAGCGGGTCCAAGGCTTCCCCAGCGGGGATAGGGGGTAGGCCCGACGATGCCGTTTCCTTGGCCCAGAATCGGTGCACACGCTTTCCGGGGACCCCCAAACGGAGTGGTGACCACAGCGCGTGGTGAGTCAGTGGGATTTTGGGGTCGCCGCACGTTTTTGGGACTCGGGTCGTTCTCCCAGGACGTCTTGGGCGACTGGGGCCTACTGGGGCCTCCAGGGCCCCAAAGCCTTTCGGTGACAGACCGCACGGTGAGGTCGTTGGGGATTCCGCTGACGCCTCGCGGTCCGTCACCACGCGGTGTCGGTGGGGCCCCAGAGCCTTCCCAGGCGAGCAATGCGGCGGGACGCACCGATCCTGGGCCCAGGAAGCGCCCGGCCAGGACCAGTGCGGCGCGTGCGGTCGGCGTCCTCCCGTGGACCTGGAGGGGAACGTCCTGGCCTGGCAGTCGCTCGCGGAGCGGCTGTCGACGGCCGTCGTCACAGAGGAACTGTTGGGCAGGGCGCGACGCGCGTTCGGGCTGCGCGAGGGGCAGTCGTTGTGGCTCCACCAGCTGCTTACAACGGCGTTCCCGCACCTCCAGGGGAAGAACAGCGCGGCACAGCCATGAGCTTTCGGAGCTTCGCGCGGATTTCTTGGGTTTCGCTACTTGCCAAAACCCCCCAAGCCAACCCACAGGTCCCAGAACCCCCCAAAGTTCGGGTTGGGGGGCGACCAGGTTCCATCGTGTTTTCTCGATGCTCCAGAATGTCCCCCCGCTGGAGATGGACAGGCCTAACGGCGACTTCGAGTTGGGTCGAGGTGGCTTGGTGGGTACTTCGTCAGGATCACCGCCAGAGCCCCTCACAGGCGCGCAGAGCGCGCCAGGGAGGGGGTCCAGAGTCCCACGGGAGTGGTGGGCGCACGTCCCCGTCCCCCTCGCGCGTGCCTCCGAGCCTGGCCCCGAGGCCCCTGCCAGCTGCAACCGCTCCCGCACGGCTGGGGGCTGGCCGAAGGTCCGCGCAGACTCCTCCCGCGCGGAGCGCGCCAGGGGCCCAGCGCCGCTCCGAGAACCTGCACGGACCTCCAAGCTCGGAGGAGGAAAGGGTACCCCGTACCGCCACCCCTGCGCCGTTTCCCTCTGTCCGGGCCTCCTGGGAGGTCCTCGTCGCCACCGCTGGATTCGCCTCGAGAGTATGGCCAGAACGCACCCCAGGAGAGGTCTGGAGAGTAGCGGTATCTGTACCTTTTGGCTTCCCCGCAGAAGTTCCGAGCATTTTCTTTGGGTGGAGGGCAAAGGTTGAAATCTGAAATGCCGTTTCGATTGATTTTCGAGGCTTGAATCTGCAAAAGGTGAATCACAAGACGGATTGATCTTCGAGGTTCAAAAGCCCATATGGATTTCATCCTCAACCCTCCACCCTAACGGAACAGATCAGGACGCTGATGCCTGTGCAGCTGTTCCTCCCCCTGACCTCGCCACCAAGAATGCGGCACGCCAGGCCCAGCGCCGGGGGCACGTGCAGGTCGACGGCGCTCCGGTCACGGCCTGCGCCTGGGCGCCGCCGGCGGGCGCCGTGCTCCAGGCGAGCGACGGAGGAGAACGGGGCCGTCTGCGCGGGCATTCGCGCGTCAGCCGAAGTCGGGCCTGTCCCTCTACAAGGGGGGGTATTCGAAAAGATTCAAAACATAGTTTGGGGACGATCTTTGCACTTTTAATTTCTCGTTTGTTAATCTTATTGAGGGCCTTTTCGACTTTAACTTTTCGATGAATCTGCGCCTGCAGGGGGACAGGCCCCACCCAAGCGCAAGCTTGCCGCGTACGGTGGCGCGTGCGCGCCCTCGTTTGCACTGCGGCGTGCCACGCTGGCGGCCCGCGTAGGCCGCGGCGTGTAAGGTCTCCGGGTCTTCTTGAGGCCAGACCCCCGGCGCCATGGTTTGTGCCCGACGTCGACCGCCAGAGGGCTCGAGCCCTTCCCCGGGACCGGCTATGCGCCCGGAGTCGTGGTCGGACGGCTCTTAGGCCCGGCGAGGCCCCCCGTGAGGCCGAGTATGGCCCAAATCCGCCCGTCGCGTGCCACGTTTTTCGCGACGCGCGGGGGTCGTGCCCCCCCCCCCTTTCCCTCTCCCTGCCTTCTGGGCCTCCTAGAGGGGGTCGGAGTAGATGGTGTCGGAGGATCGAGCCGCATCGCCGATGCATCGCCGATGCGGCTCGATGTGGGGCCCGATTTGCTTCACGTCGACATCGCCGATGCATCGCCGACGTCGACGATGCATCACCGGTGCATCACCGATGCATCGCCGATGCATCGCCGTCGGCGATGCGGCGCAATCCTCTGACCCCATCTACTCCGACCCCATCTAGGAGGACTCTATGCTTCCGTGGACAACAGTAGGGGGGGAGAGGCATAGGGTGGATGCATCGACCCCCAATCGCCCATTGATCGCCGATAGGGGCCCGATAGTCCCAACCTGCCCAGGAAGGATCGGATTCACATTCGGAGGCCTATCGCCGATCTATCGGCGATGTGTCGCCGATTCCAGATCAATGCATCCCCCCCTATGCCAGACCCCCCCAATCGTTGCCCCTCATGCTTGGCTTCCTCTCTCCGACCCCTCCCCGTCCTTCCGTCTGTCAGCCCGGTCTGTCCTTTCCATGTCGTCCTCCCCTATTCTCTTTCCGTCCTCTCGTCTCCTGGGCTCGCTTAACCCGCTCCCTTTTTGTTTGCCTTGCTTGGCCCGCTTTTCTCTGTCGGCTTGCCCTTTGCCTGTTGCGCGTATAGCCCCCTTCGTCGACCAGGGGGAGCACGACCCGTGTGCTTTCGCCGCTACAGGTGCGGTCGGGCCGCGTGGACCAGCTCGACCCAGGGCTGGCGGAGCGCGCGGCCGCCTGGAACCTCGGCAGGGGCGGGCGCGAGGAGAACAGACTGGCGGTTCTGCGCTCCTGCCCGGACGAGGCGTCGCGCGGTGGCGAAGCGTCCCGGCCTGCCCACACCCTCGGCCTGCACCTTCCGCGCGGCAGGTGCCGCCGCGATGCAGCACGGACGTTGCCCGCCGTTGCGGCCTCGGCGGCGGCCGCGGCAGCGCGGCACCCACCGCGCTGAAGGTGCGGAAGGTGCAGGTGCGAGGGTCCATTTGTATTCGATGGATCCGAGCCGAGGTCGGTGTCGGCCAGTTCGATGCGATTCGATTCCGAAGTTCCGACTATCCGATGCGGCCTTCGTTCGCATAGCGTTGTTGTGCACCTTGGTGTGGCCGAATCGATTCGAGTCCGACTCCGTGCCGATGCAGCCCGATCCGATATACATGTCTATTCGGTCCGACTTACCGATCCGACGTTGACGATCTTGCAGTGGCGCAGCGTCCCGGCTTACTTACAGGTTCCCGAAGAATGCTCTAAGCACCTGTCCCCAGACATCGGAGGATGTGCTGTTTTCGATGCGGCCGTTTTTCCTGGATTTCAGCCTCTTGGGGCTGTTATCGGGCCCCAGGGCCGTCAAACATGCATACTGGACGAGAAACTACCTTCATAAGGGAAGGGAGCGCTGGGGCCGCGGATTGAAAGAATCAGATCTTCGGATAACTGGGCTTGCAGTTGGCACGAAGTGTCTGTCCGAGACCATCTTCTTTCAGTCCGCCAGATTCATGGGAATTTGTCTTTGTCGGGAGCCTTGAGACGGGGGTCAATCCAAACGGGGGTCAGCCAGAGCGCTGGATCTTGCAGGACCCTGCTGGGCCAGGGTCGCACTGACCCGGATCTGGGTGCAGGATCCTGCAGGATCCTTCGCGTTGACCCGGGCTTGGGTGCAGGATCTGGCAGGATTTTGCAGGATGTTGCAAGGCGTGACTGACCCGGGTCTTGATTGATTTGGGTCAGAAAATCCCCGATTTTGTTATAAGAGCGTTCTTTTGGTCTATTGTAGGAAGGCCGGGGCGGTCTGCCCCTGCTCAATCTCAGGGCTGGGCTGTGGTCAACAAGCCGGCGGGCCTGCACACCACCCCCGACGGCCCCGCCAACAATCTCAGGATGCAGCTCCTGAGAGGTAACATTTAACTCGGGCCTGTCCCTCAACAGGAGGAATATTCCAAAATAGGAAAGATAGCCTGGGGACTATTTTTTTATAACGTATTTGTTGAGCATTCTTGGCGCATTTTTGTTGCGTATTTTTAATTTTCCGTCCAACATCCCCTTGTAGGGGGACAGGCCCGACCTAAGGTTACGTTCCGCAGACAATAATGGCGTCGTGACACAACAAATCAGCGCGAGGGTTTTTAGCCTGTTTTGGCCTCTGGGGGCCCTGGCCAGGCCTGAGGACAGTCAGAAAATTGCTCAAGATGAAACACCAGTGCTGGGGAGAAGGTCTCGGGGGCGGCCAAGAGGGGGGTGAGTGACGACTAGGGGGTGTGGATATCATGGCGTGGGCCATGATGTTTCCCCTGATTTCATGGCGCCTCTTCTTATTTCATTACGTCCCTGCCCCAACCCCCACCCCTGGGCCGCGCACATGCCGCCAGCCATGATTTGCGCGCCCCCCCCCCTCTTGGACGCCCCCCTCTCGGCCGCTCCCGAAGGTCGGGACTTTGGCGGACCCAGTATTGAAACAGTCAGGATGAGCCTCGGCGCTGGCATATCCGTCGTCATAAACTAGCCGAGTCCATCCAGCAAAACCCCTCACATCTGGCTCGATCCCGTTCAATCTGGCTTGATCTGAACCTTATCTAGTTCAGGGGGCCCTGAATCGGCCGAGTCGCCCTTATTTGCCCTGTACGGAGACCTCCGAGGAGTTGCTCCTGACACAATCGAATAATAAAACATGGCATGAGCATGTGCTTTCGGAGGTTCGCATGGATTTCTGGGATCGGCGCCGGATTTTGTCATGGCAGCGCCGCGCGTGCCAGGACGGAGGGTCTAACACCGATCCAAGAAATCCGCGCAGGCCCCCGACAGTTTTTTGATGCGATGTGCGGATGTTTTTTATTCTGCACGAGAAGCTGACGCTCCACTCATATCTGCCCGCCCTGCTGCCGCCGCCCGCGAGCGGGGACTACTGCCCCAGGCCGCTCCCCTGCCACCGGCTGGACTTTTGGGTCTCGGGCCCCGTGGTGGTGGCCACGGCAACGGACGCATTGCGCAGCATCTCCACGGCCTTCGAGGATCCAGGCCTCCAAGGTAAGGTCCGAGCGGATGGGGTCTCGTAGCTTTGAGGTTCGAGGGCTGGGTTGTTTCAGCGCCTCCGTTGATTCCCGTCGGGCTGGATGCGGATGCCAGTGTTCTCCACACCGACGTCGCCGATGAATCGTCGATGTGCCGGCGATGCATCCGCGATGCGGCGCGATCCTCTGAACCCCCCCGTCTGCTCGGGCCCCACCTTGGAGGCCTCCAGAGGAGCGCCTGGTTCAGAAGGAGTACCGTGCGGTCGTGTGCGGGCGCGTCGGCGCTGCGGGCGATGTCTTCACCATCGACGCGCCCGTGGGCGGCAAAGATCGAGGAAGAGAAAATGCGCACAGCCGAGCTTGATTCGTGCGTCGACCTTGCCAAATCAAGGGTGCCCTCGCGTCCTGTGCTTAGCGACCGATGCCTTTACATTCCTACGGCGATGTTGCCCTCGGAATGGTCTTGGATCCTCTCGCGCGTCCTCTCCAATCCAACTCGAGTGTAACCGTTCGGAGTTCCGCGCCGATTTCTCGGATCGGCCCTGGACTCCCAGCGCGTAAGGGGCGGTGCTGGAGGCGCCGCCAGGGGTGACCCTGGGCGCGGGTCCGAAAAATTCGCCCGGAGCTCCGAAAATTGATGTTTCTGTCGTTTTGGTTATTTTCGAGGAGTCGCAGACGGAGGTGGAGGTCCTCCAGACCGCCGACTGCCCGCATTGCGGCGCCCTCTCGGAGCTGGCCCTGCGCCCGCTGCAGGGGCGGTTCCACCAGCTGCGGCTGCACTGCGTGGAAGCCATGGGCGCACCGATCGTCAACGAGGATCAGGGCCTCCCAATGTATTTCACCCCTCGGAGTACGCGCTCGTGGGTTTTCTGGGTCGGACTCGTGGGACCATCTCGTGCCTTCCCCTCTCCGCTTTCTCTTTCCCTCATCCTTCTTCCTTGGAGCGTCAGCGTCAATGAGGGTGTCGCTAAGATCAAGAGACGCGAGCTGCAAAGCCGGCTTTGTCTTGGGCAGTCGGACCCTTCGGTGCGCTCAAAGTTGTGGCGACATAGCTCCAACGCCCGTCGAGCAGCTCCCTGTGGCCGCAGCCGCTGTACATGCGGAGCTTGTTGAACAAAGCACAGACGCTCTCCTTCTGCACTGCAATTTCATGCTCGCGACAGACAGTAGGTCAGACAACGCGGTGTGCCCAAGATGTCTGTTCCCGCTGAGGAATGACGCTGTTGGCCCAGCGCTCGGCTACGACAGCCAGCGCGTGCAAAACGTCTTCGATGCAGTAGCTCCAGGTTTCTTGGACCTTGATCCAGGAGAGCCCATCGCATGTCGAGATATCCGCGGCCGCAGGAGTGCGGCGCTGACTGAGCTCAAGAAGGTCAAGCGTACCTGTGCAACGAGGTTCTGTGCTACCCTGGCGCAGCGACGGGACGCTGGCCAGCGGCGGGCGGACTCCATGGCACGAAACACAGACAGCAAAAGCTGTGCGCAGGCTCCCCGTCACCTGGCTCGACAGTGGCACGAATGCACAGACGCATGCGACGATCGGGCCGTCGACCCGACCGTGCCCGAGGAAGAGATCGGCCCAGACCCCATGGGCCGCCGAGCCGCGCCCAACAGGGAGCGCAGGAGCGCACCGCTCATGGGCGCAACGCTCGGCTGCCCAGGCAGGGCGTCGCTGGGGGAGGCCAGCTCTGGCTCGACACCTGGCCGCTGCAGAGAGAGAGAGAGAGAGACGCGCGGCGCTGGCCTCTTCGACGCGGAGGCAGCGCCCCCCGCGGCGCCGCGCGTCGGCGCAGCTCGCCACATCGGCCGCCTTCCACAAGGCAACGGACCGAGGCCATGCCGCCTCCGTAGATCACCGGGCGCGTCCCATTACTCGCAAAGTGCCTACTCGCAGAACGTCCGAAAAGCACGTGTCTGCCTCGATGTAATTCAGCGTAGATCCCCCGCGGCGGATCCAGGCCACTTGCGAGAGTAGTTCCTTTGCGAGCAGTGGAACGCGCTCGTCTCATAGACGAGAGGGGCACCCATCCCCCGAGGACCGGCACCACCGCGTGCTGGGCCGTTTTTGGAAACAGCGACGGGGCCATGTGACTCGGGACCTCCCACAGGGGGGAGTTGCCACACGGGGGGTGAGTTCGGTCCGTTGGCGCATCGAACCGCAGAGAAACAATGCAAAACAAGGTCTCCGGCCGCCGCCGCACCCCGAGAGGTGTCGGCGCACGACGGAGCCCGTCTACGAGCGTGCGCGGTCGGCACAGCATTAAGAGCACGACCCCTGGGCGCGCGGGCCAGATGGCGCCCACCGTTGGCAGAACGCCGAGCCGAGGCCGACCGCGCCCGCGGACAGCGGGCCCACTGCCGCCTCGAGTTCGGAGCCGAGCGCAGCCCCCTACCAGCGGTCCCAGCCCGCAAGGAGGGCGCCCATGGAAGCAGACCGTCCGCGGGTGAACCGTCGGCCCCTACAATGGAGCAGGCGATCGAGGCTACGACTGGCACAGGGATGAGAAGTGGGATGTGAGTTCACGTTGGATGCCCGATGGGGCAACCTGTCGCTACAGTTCCGGCCCCCACTATATCTTGCTCTCTTTCTCTCTCCCGCTCTCTCGTTCTCTTGTTCTCTCTCTGTTGCTGTTTTTGTTGTTCTCTCTCTCTCTCACTCTCTCTCTCTCTCTCTCTTCCTTTTTTTTTTTTTCTCTCTCTCTCTCTCTCTCTCCCTCTGCACATATATATATATATACACATTGCGTTAACGGTCTCTCTCTCTCTCACTCTTCGTCCTCTCGTTCTCTCTCTCTCTCTATCTCTATGTCTCTCTCTATAGATTATGTTGTTTATTTCCTTATATATATATATATTATATATCAGTATGTATAAACGTGAATGCTTGTATTGTTTATGTTGCTCTCTCTTTCTTTCTCGCTCGCTCGCTCTCTCTCGCTATCTGTTGTCATGTCTCTCTTTTTGTTTTTTTTGTTTTCTCTCTCTCTCTCTCTCTCTCCCCGTATATGTATGTGTATATATATGTATGTATATATATATATATATGTATGTGTATATCCCTCTCCGTATGTATGTTGTGTCTTGATTTCTCGTGTTCTCTCTCTCTCTCTCTTTTTCCCTGTCTTTCTCCGTTGTTGTGTTGTTGTTTTGTTTTTCCTCTCGCTCACTCCCTCTCTCTCTCTCTCTCCCTCTCCCATGATGTGTCATATTTCTTTATTTCCCTTTTCTCTCTTTCTCTCTCTCGCTCTGTCTCGCCATCTTTATCTCCCTCTCTCTCCTCTCTGCTTTTCTCTGCCTCTATCTCCCTCTCCCTTTCGCTCTCCATCTCCATCTCTCTCTCTCTCTCGTTCTGCTTCTCTGCGTATCTCTCTCTTTCTCTTTTTAGTTGTTTCCATCCCTCTCCATATCATTTTATCTCTGTATTTTGTGAATCCTTCTTCCTCTTTCTCTCTCCATATTCTTCTCTCTCGCTTTCCCTTTCCTTGTCTCTCTCTCTCTCTCTCTTTCTCTTTCTCTATATATCTCTCTCTCTCTCTCTCTCCCCCCATCTCTCTTTCTCTCTCCTTTTTTTGTTTTCTCTCTCTCTCTCTCTCTCTTTCTCTCCATCCCTCTCTCTCTCTGTCCCCCTTTTACTTGCTGCATCTCTTGATTTCTCTTTCTCTCTCTCCGTTCTTAGTGCCTCGATGATTTCCATTTCTATCTCTCTTTCTCTTCCTTTCTCTCTCTCTCTCTCCCTCTGTCTCTCACTCCGCTCTCTCTCGCTCTCTCTCTCTCTCTCCCTCTCCTAGTCCCTTTTTCCCTCTCTATCTCTCTTTCGATGTGTTGTTGTCTTTCCCCCTCTCTCTCTATCGCGCGCTCTCTCGTTCTCTCTCTCTCTCTCTCTCGCTTTCTCTCTCTCTCTCTCTCTCTTTCTCTTTCTCGTTATCCCTCGCCCTGTCGCTCTCTGTCTCTCTTCGCCCTTCGCCCGGCCGTGGGGCATGAGTTTCCTATCCTTGCTGGCCAATTCTGCCGTCGACGAGGCCTTCGGCACTTGCTACCTCTGAAGAAGTTTGGGGCCGATCGCTGCCGCCCCTCCGCCCTGGGCGGAGGGCGTCTCCTTCTGTCTCCTTGGTGCCCGAGAACGTTGCGCCTCTTGTTTTGGGTCCGGGGCTCTCCTCCGTCCGCGTTTTCTGGGGTCGGGGGCCTGGGGTGAATCCGCGCGGGCGTTGCACCCCTCGGAGTGGGCGCGTTTCATTTTAGCGGTCGCCCCGCTTCGGGCTTCGGGGGCCGGCCCCTTGGGGCAATTTCGGGACCCACCCTCTCCGCTGTCTCTTTCCCTCCTCCTCCTTCCGAAGATCCAGGAGAGGATGGGGCCCCGCTGGAGCGTTTATACTCGCCCATCAGGAGGGGACCCGGCGCGCGCGCGCGCTGTCGTCGTCGTTCCTCCTCTTCCCCCCTAGCCTGTTGCGCCTGCAAGTGCGTGCAAAAAAACAAGTGCGTGCCCTAGGCGCGGGACACGTCCGCCATCAGAGGCGAGGCGAGGTTGTCAAATCAAAGGGTTTTGAGTATGGCTCAAATGCCGCCCCAGCTTTATACTCGTTCGAACGAGGCCCGAGCAAATTGGGTCGGAGGGCCGCCGATGCATCGGCGTCGCGGCTCGACGCGGCGCCGATGTGCCAGCGATGCGTCGGCGATGCGGCACAAGCTTCCGATTCCATCTGCTTGGACCCCGCGTGGAAGGCCCCTGAGGACGGCGGCATTTACGCGCGGGCGGAGTTCGCGTGGCGGCGGCGGCACGGCACGCCGCTGCCTCCCCGGGTGCACCGCGGCGTGGGCGGCCTGTTTTTGCAGGCTTCGAGGACCAGAAAAACGGCATGAACATGAATCAGAGGTGCGTGAATTGCGACAACGGTACTCGGCTTCTGTGGGGCGATCTGCTATCGCCACGGCTGGACGCAGCTAGGAAAACATCCAGAAGTCCGCGCGGATTACTCGGATTGCTAAGGCGTTACGGCCAGTGCCGCCGACCCTGGAGGCCTCGGATCTCGACGGAAATGGGGGGAAAGGGGGGCCGTGGGCCCCGGGAGGGTGGTATTCTGACCCGGGACCACCCCCAGGGACCCAGCAGCTCGGCAAGCATCCAGAAGTCCGCGCGGATGTTTCGGATTTGCGCTGCGCTCCCCTTGCGGCGCCTTCAGCGCCGCCCCGGGCGCACTCCGCGCGCCAGGGAGGGTGGACCCACCGCCGATCCAACAAAGCCGTGCCGGGACAAGCCCGTGGGGGAGCGCTTCGATCCCCGACTGCCCACTCCTCGCCGATCAGGGGCCCGATCGCCGGGCCCTGCCCAGGAACGCATGGATTCCATAACGAGGGCCCTCCGCCGATCAATCTGATGGGCCTGTTTTCCACTACCACCACCATAAGTTAGGGGGAAGGAGATGGGTGACGAGGAGGAGGAGGACGAAGAGGAGGAGGAGGAGGAGGAGGAGGAGGAGGAGGAAGAGGACCCCCTACGGACCCCCTCCCCTTACTTATGGTGGTGGTGGTGGAAAACAGGCTCATCACAATCGGTGATTGTATACAAAATTCCAGGACGACGTTTCCCCGCAAGCCCGGTCACCTGGTGATTTTCGGGTCAGGACTTGGGCCTCTGGCGGCCGATCGGAGTGGTCTGGGAGCCCCCAAGACGCTCTCGGCGAGGCGCAACCGCTGCAAGGCGTCCCGAGGATGGAGGGCCACCGAAAACGATGGAGCGTTTGAAACTTTCATCGCATTGATGCATTCCCGGGCGATAGCGGGCGTTACTGGAAGAAGGGGGTGGGCCGGTAACGTCGCGTTTCTTGTTGGCGCCGTCTGTGAGGGATAAGGAATAATCGAAGACAGTGCGGACGTCAGCACGACTCGTTTGGTGAGGGGGGGCAGCCGGGGTCAATAGCGGCCGCCATTGCGAGAAAACATTGTCTTTCGAATCTCTAAGTTGCGACTCAGACGTTGTCTCAGTTTCAGAGGCAACGTCGAAGTCGAGGCAACGACTACAAACGATTTTGACTATTCCCCTTGTTTGGGTGGCAGTGCCTTGATGCTTGGGTGACTACGCGTCCCTGGTATTGTCATCGCCTCGATGTCGCCTCGGATCACTACCCACCACACCACCCAAATCCAACCTGAAGGCCCCAAGGTGCCCCCCATTCCCAGTTGGGGGGCTCCCGGGAAAATGGACAAAAACACGGTCGGAACCCGCACCTCCCCCAAACCGAAATTTGTGATTTCCGGTTATGGTTGGATGTTTTGGTGGGCAATTTTTCAAAATTACGGTTAAGTCCGGCCTGTCCCTCTACAGGAGGAGTAGTCAAACATAGTCCAGAAATGATATGCGGACCATTTTTTAAGATGGTTGAGCATTTTGGGGTATTTTCAATTTTTTTCGTCCAGAATCCCCCTATAGGGGGACAGGTCCGACTTAGAATTACGGCTTCGACGTTGCCCCCTCAGGCCGTCGCGGTGACGTTCCCGCGCCCCGGCCGGCGCGGCGAGGCAGCCAGTGTGCGCGCGCCCGCTGCCGAGCGGTTCGGGGCACTGATGCGGCAGAGCCAGGGCGCCTGGGACTACTGCCACCGGGGCACCACGCCGCGCCAAGCGTGGCCTCCTCCCCTTCCAGCGGGCTGGGCGAGAGGGGGGGGATTGGGGCAGAAAGGGGGGGTACGAAATCTGCTGCATGCAGCTGGTTTCGGCCCCACCGCGGGGCCCATTCCTCGATACATAGTCGCCTCCAGCGCCTGGAAAATCAGCTACGTCAGCTGATTCTCTCTCCCCCCTTGGCTATCCCCCCCTTTCGCCCGGCCCGATTCAGGCCGATCGATCCGTTTCGCCATAGAGTCAGGATCGTGTTTGGAGATCATTTTTATGCCGTGTATTGTTTTTATAAGAATGGGCACAGGAGCAGCACGCAACGCCAAACCCGGCCTCTTCCCCTCCAATCGAAGAAGAAGAAAACTAATAAGAAGAAGAAAATCAGGGACGCTGCGACACAACACACGAGCTGTCGGAGTCCCGCGCGAATTGCTCGGATCGGCGCGCCAGGGGGAGAGGGGTTGCGGCGCAGATCCAAGAAATCTTCGCGGAATTCTGAAAGGTTCTGTTTACGCAGTTGTTTCTTCCTGTACCTTCGTCGAGTAGAAGGACCCCTGACCCCAATATAACAAAGCAGACGTAGCTTAACTTAGGTCCCGTGTTTGCATCAGGGATAAAACATTTGGGCGATTTGGCTCGGTACACCGGCAGAATAAGACACTCTGTCCCTCAAGTCCTGGATCGCCTTATTTAGATTTGCTCCCACAGGGTTAGGAGTCCTTTTATTGCTAATTGTAACTCTGGGCACAGGGGCATCACGCCGCGCCACGCTGGCCTCCTTCCCTGCAGGCCGATCGAACCGATCCTCCATAGGATCAGGAGCAGCGTTAGGGGGTTAGGCTCGAGGCTCTGAGGTTTTCTTACTTTGTCATACATTCTTGGCGGGTTCCTGGCCGCTCGGTGCCTTTCAGCGGCGGCGCCTCGCCGCGGGAGCTCTGAGAGTGTCTGGATCGTCCCGAACGGCTGCGGGAGACCCGAGTGATGACCCGAAAACCGATGCATCGGCGATGCGACTCGATGTGCAGCCCGATTCCCTCCGCACCGGCGGTGCGGCGGGATCTTCCGACCCCGTCTATTCGGATCCCACGTGGGAGGCATCCATCCCCAGGCTTCGGAGGTTCGCGGAAGCATTCGGAAGGTGAGACCATTTCTTTGAGGTGCTCTCGTCATCGTGTGTTTGCCAGCAGGTGCGCTTCGCCAAGAGCGGTCAGGGGTGCCCGGCTCCTCCCCAGCGGTCGCTATAGGCCAGAGTTCTGGCCCGAAAGCCGACCCCAAGCGAGGGGGTCCGCGGTTCGGTCGATTCGTCTGCGTCGCGGTCGTTACATTTGAGCCAGTTCGGTCCGGTAGGCCGTGGCGTCGTTGCCGCATCTTCGCGTCCTTCCCGGCTGCCTCTGGCACATACGGATCAGGAGGGAAAAACACATACAGACACAATGAATCGTCGATCCTTCGGAAAATATGGGAAAATATGGGAAGTGGGGGGGAAGACATAAACCCAGAAAATAAAGGAAAACATGGGGAATCCTATTATTTGTGTGTCCCAGGGCCCCTTCAACATACGGATTCGGTCGTTTCGGTTTTCGTTGCCTGTTCGGTCTGTTTTCGGTTGCGCTGTCGTCGTGGATGGCCTGGACCTCCGACGCCGAGGTTATTTCAACCCCGGCGGTTGTGCTTGGATTTAGGCCTCCAGGAGCTTGTTTGGGGCCCTCGTGGGCCGTCTTGTAGCGATCTTGGAGGTCTGTTGGGCAGTCAGGGGCGGCCTGAAACTCGAAAAGGCCAGAACGCGAAAATCGCTCAAAACGCCTGATCAAAATCGATTGGCGTTGCCTCTTGGCACCTTCTTGAGGCCCTCTTGGGCATCTTGGGGGCACCTTGGGCTGTCTTGAGGGCATGCTGGGCGTCTTGGAGCGCTTTTGGGCCGTCTCGGTACCCTCTTGGACTCTATTGGGGTCATTTCGGGACCCTCTTGGAAAGTGTTGGCGTTCTTTTCCCGCTGGGCATGTCACGCGACCGGCGTTAAACGTCGCGCGACACGGTACAGACATTCCATCAATTGGAGGTTTGGGCTCCTTTTTCTGAGTCTACGCAATAATCGGATATTACACAAAGGAGATTGTGAGGGATTTGGGGACACTCTAATGAGTGCCTATAGTTCGGTGGCGGACATGTGCATATCTACGAAAGAGCGCGCTCGTGGCGCACTTCTCACCAAAAGGGGGGCCCCAGCTTCAGGCTCCCCCTCCCCTCCCCTCCCTTGGAAAAGAGCGGGGGGCTTCCGAAACTACCCCCCCCCTCCCCTCTTTTGTGGAATGTTTTGAGCTGGGGGGCGGTGCTAGCCAAAGGGGAGGGGGGCTTGGCAGCCACCCCCCCGTCCCCCCCTTTTCGAGGCTCGGGGTCAGCCCGTGCTCCCCTTTCCAAGGGGCTGGGGGCTCCCGAAGCTACCCCCCCCTCCTCTTGTTTGGATTCTGTGGCGGGGGGCTCCCTGGCTGAAGAGGAGGGGGGCTTCGAAGCTGCCCCTCCGCCCTCCTGCTTTTCGGGGCCCGGGGTAGGCCCAGGCTCCCCTTTCCAACAAAAGGGGGGAGGGTGTCCGAAGCTACCCCCCTCCCCTCCGCCTGTTAGCTTTTCCAGTCGGAGGGCCCTAGCCGGGGGGGGGAGTTCGAAGCTACTTTTCTTCTTTGGTTTTCGGCGCGTTTGGGGCCTTTGGCGCTTCCTTGGTATTCGGCGCTGTTTGGTTTTCGGCGCTCCTTCAGCTTTCGGTGCTCATGTGGCTTTCCGCGTTCCTTTGGTCTTCGACGCCCTTTTGGGTTTCTGCGCACAGTTTATGGTTTTCGGCGCATCTTTGCTTTTCGGCGCCCTCTGGGTTCCGGTGCTCCTTTGGTTTTCGGCGCCCTCTTGGTTTTCAGCGCCTTCTGTGGTTTTCGGAGCTCCTTTTGATTTTCGCTCTTTGGTTTTCGAAGCCCCTTTGGTTTCTGGCGCTCTTCTGCTATCTGCGCGACGTTCTTTTTTGCCGCTCTTTGGTTTTCGACGACCTTTTGGTTATCGGCGCGTCTTTGGTTGTTGTCGGCGCCTTTCTGGCTTTCGGCGCGTCGTTGGTTCCTGTGCTCCTTTGCTTTTCGGCGCCGCTTTGATTTTCGGTGCCCCTTTTATTTTCTCAGTTCCTGAGGTTCTTCGAAGCTTTCGTTGTTTTCGTCGACTCTTTCGTTTTCGGCGCCCTTTTGGTTTTCGGCTCAACTCTGGTTTAATGCGCCCTTTTGGTTTTCGGCGCTTCATTGGTTTACGGCGCCCCTTTGGTTTTCGGCGTTTCGTTTGGTCTTCGGCGCTCTTTTGGTTTTCGGCGTCTCTTTGGTTTACGGCGCGCTTTTGGTTTTCGATGCTCCTTTTGTTTTTGGTGTCTTTTTGGTTTTCGATGTTCCTTTGGTTTCGATGCTCCTATGGTTTCGATGCTCCTTTGGTTTTCTGCGCCCCCTTGGTTTTCTGCGCTTCTTTGGGTGTCGGCGCTCTTTTGTTTTTCGGCGCTCCGTTGGTGCCCATTTGGTTTTTGGCGCCTCTTTGGTTGTTGGTTGTTGGCTCTGTATTGGTTTTCGGCGCCCCTTTGGTTTCCGGCGTGCTTTTCGACTTCGGAGACCCTTTGATTTTTGGCGCCGTTTTGGTTTTCTGCGCTTTTTGGTGTTCGGTGCTCTTTTGATGTGCAGCGCTGCTCTGGTTTTCGGCGTTCTTTTGGTTTTCGGCGTCTCTTTGGTTTTCGGCGCTCTTTTGGTTTTCAGAGCCTTCTTCCCAACCATCCTGTGGTGGTGGGTCTGCGCTTTGAAGAGACAGCGTCCCGCGTCCCACCTTTCCTCCTCTCAACCTCCCTCCCCCCACCTCCTCCTAGCATCATCTCATCGCCCCATCATCACCTCATCACTTCATCATCCCATCATCTCATCGTTATCTTTTCACCATCAACATCATCGTCATCGTCGTCACCGTTATCATCGTCATCATCATCATCATCTTCATCATCATCGCCGTTCTTGTCACAATCATCGCAGCTTATGCCTGCACACCCCTCACACGTTTCGTGGCCCACAAGGGAGCCCCACAGAAAGCCCCACTGTCTGCGCTCGCGTGCGGGCACCGCACCCATTCGGGCACACCCCTCACACGTTTCGTGGATCATAGGGAGCTCCACCGAAGGCCCCACTGGCTGCGCTCGCATGCGGGCACAGCGCCCAGTTCGGTACACCCCTCACACGTCACGTGGCCCCGAAGAGACCTCCACCGAAGTCCCCACTGGCTGCGCTCGCATGCGGGCACCGCGCCCTTTTCGGCACACCCCTCACACGTCACGTGGCCCCAAAGGGACCTCCACCGAGGGTCCCAGTGGCTGCGCTCGCACGCGGGCACCGCACCCATTTCGGCACATACCCATCACACGTCACGTGGCCCCATAGGGAGTTAGCTCCACCGAAGGTCCCAGTGGCTGCGCCCGCATGTGCCCACCGCACCCATTGCGGCACACCCCTCACACGCTTCGTGAGCCCATAGGGAGTTCCACCGAAGGCCTTTGTTGTCCCCCGCCCAGTACAGCGCGTTGTGGCCACACAGGGGGGCTCCACCGAAGGTCCCAGTGGCGGTTCCCCCACCCAGTGCAGCGCATCGTGGCCCCATAGGGGGGCTCCACCGAAGGTCCCAGTGGCGCAGTCCTCATGCGGTTCCCCCACCCAGTGCAGCGCTTCGTGGCCCCATAGAGAGGTCCACCGAAGGTCCCAGTGGCGCAGTCCGCATGCGGTTCCCCTGCCCAGTAGAGCGTCGAAGGTCCCAGTGGCGCAGCCCGCATGCGGTTCCCCCATCCAGCACAGCACTTCGCGGCCCCACACGGAGCTCCACCGAAGGTCCCAGTGGCGCAGTACAGCGTCTCGTGGCCATAGAAGGAGCTCCACGGAAGGTCCCAGTGACGCAGTTCGCATGCGGTTCCTCCACCCAGCACAGCGTTTCGTGGCCCCACTGGGACATCCACCGAAGGTCCCAGCGGCGCAGTTCGCATGCAGGTCCCCAACTTAGCACAGCGTTTCGCAGCCTCAGAGGGAGCTCCACCGAAGGTCCCAGCGGCGCAGTTCGCATGCGGTTGCGACGCCCAGCACAGCGTTTCGTGGCCTCAGAGGGAGCTCCACCGAAGGTCCGCGTGGCGCAGTTCGCAGGCGGTTCCACCGCCCAGTACAGCGTGTCGTGGCACCACAGGGAGCTCCACGGAAGACGATAACCACAATTGCGTTATTCAATACTGCATATAGATGGTCTTCGCCAGGCTAATTTTGTTTTGGGCGCCTCTTTGGTTTTCGACGTACGTTAAATGTTCGGCGCGTTTCGGCTTTCGGCGCCCTTTGCTTTGTTTTCCGCCCCTTTTGGTTATCGGCGTGCTTTTGGTTTTCTGCGCCCCTTCGCTTTTCGGCGCTCCTTCGGGTTTCGGTGTTCCTTTGGTTTTCGTTGCATCTTTGGTTTTTTATGTGCCCTTGTGGTTGTCGGTGCTCTTTCGGTTTTGGGCGTTTCTTTGGTTTTCGGCGCCCTCTGGTTTTCGCGTTTTTTTTTCGGTTTTCCTTGGCTCTTCTGTTTTCTGCGCTCCTTTGGTTTTCGGCGCTCTTCTGGTCTTCGGTGCTCTTTCCTTTAGCGGATGGGCGGGGCTTCCAGGCCCCCCAGCCCAAAAGGGGAGGGCGTGGGGGGAGGTGGCCTCCGAGGGGGGTTTCCGGCAGGTGAGGTTTAAAGGAGAGGGGGGATGTAGCTAAACCCCCCCTCTGGAACGAGAGGGGGGGCAGCTTCCAGAGAGCGAAAAGAGGGGGGGGGAGGGAGGGGGTAGCTTCTGAAGGGCGGAGAAAGAGGGGGGGAGCTTCCCGCAGGGGAGGTTCAATGGGGAGTGTAGATAGGCCCCCCACTTCGGAAAGGGAGGGGAGGGGTGCACTTTCCGGAGCGCGAATGGAAGGGTGGGGGGGGTAGCTTCCGACGGGCGGAACAAAAAGAAGGGGGGCTCGGCAGGGCAGGTCCAAGGGGGGGGATAGCAAAAGCCCCCCTCTCCTTGTGAGAGTGCGCCACGGGCGCGCCCTCTCACATTTATTTGTGTATACGTGCTTAGATCTATCTATGTATGTGAATTAGTATATATATATATATACACATATGTGTATACACACATGCTCGGTCCCCCCCGGCGACCCCCCAAAGCGCTCAAAGCACGAAACCGCAGATTCGATCGCTTCACGAACCTGTACAATCGCTTCGCTCGTGTGTTTCCGTTGTTTGTTCACGGTTAACAAACTCATAAACTGGGTCATCCGTCTCTGGCACCGCGCGCGCAAGCATATAAATGTCCTTCGGTGGCGCCTCACACTGTGTATATGCTTGGTGTGGTTGGCACGTCTGCTTTGGAAAGCAGCGATGTTTTTTTGTTTGTTTTGGAATGTAAGTTTGGGAATCGCCAATACTTGCAGAGGCTTCTCCCCCAGCGCCTTCTCTGGAACCCCAGAACAAATACAGCGTTTCGCTGTTTCCCCACATCAGCGAAACAACGCTGCATTTCGCGCCACGGATGACCCGCGCATGAAACAGCTGCTCACTGGCCATGCTTCTTGAGAGCGCTTCCTCCAGCATCCTCCCTGTCGCCAGTCACAAACCTTCGCCCCCCAGTGCCAGTGCACCCACTGGAACGAGCAGATCTGGTTCGTCAACGTCCTGGTGTCGACGGGTCTCCTGGCTCCCAGGTGCTTGCGCAGCTCGCCCCAGACGCGGCCGATGATTGGAACGCCAGTTTTAACCCATGTGCGCTTGGGCTTGTTTGGGCAGCTGTTATCGGCGACGTCGTGGTAGTGAACTTCGGCGTAAGCAGGCTTGACCCACATCCACTCACCGTTTATTTGGGCTCGCTTTTCATTGTGCGCCACCCAATCATGCTTGACCCCCCGGAGCTTCATCTGATAGTTCCTCGCCCGCCCGTCTGGTGTATGATGTTGCGATTATGGGTCCAATTCCTGGCCAGAGGCCCCCAATCGCGCTTGCGGGTCGGACCTGGGCCTGGCGCCCGTATCTTCGCACTTGCTGGTCCGAGCCTGAACGGCGAGAGGCGTTTCGCAATGCCGTCCCATCACTCTCAGATGACAGGCTTCTGGGGCCGGATTAGGGTCTGCGCTGGGGTCTTCTCCACTCGCGATGTCCACCTCGTCAGCTTCCGCGCCCGCCCACTGCGAGCCCTCGCCGAACGCGATGTTCTTCTCGCGCTGGGCCACGCACTCAGCGCGCACCTCGCGCGCGGACTCGCAAATGCTCCCCGTTAGTTTGCTTTCTTGCTTCCGAATACAGGGGTGTCTGCGAATCGTTTGCCGCGGAGCAGGAGGGAATGGACGTTCGGCATGCCGAGCGCGCGCGCGACTGCCCCACTCCGCGCTTGAATATAGGGTGGAACGCGCGCGGGAGAACGCGGCGCGTGCACTTCTTGCGCACGCAGTGGCGTGCCCATCCCCCATTCGAATCTTCGCAGTGCATCAGGGGGCCCAGGCTCCCCCCATTGCAATAGGGGCGCGCGGCGCCTTTCCTGCCGGGCGAAGCCTTACGGGAGCTGCGCATGTAGCCAGCGCAAATGAACGTCGAAGGTGTCACCACATAATGATGCGCGCGCCGTCCTGCGTGGAAGAACGCGAACGAACTCATGATGGATCGCTTAGCGCTCCTATGCTAAAGTTGGTCCTATTTGTTTCATATAGTTTGGCCCCCCAGCAAAAGGACCGCCCGCGCCCGTGGCCAATGGGCAATGCGCGACGCGCCCCTGTCGCCGCCTGCCACGAAGCACAGAGCTGCACGCGAGCCGCGGCAGAATTCCCACGCGAGAGAAAACAACGACATTGAATTTGAGCGGCGCAGGACACCCCAGAAGGCTTGAAGACGCAGATGAATTCCCGCGACTGCAAGAGACGCCCGGCGCATTCAAATTCGGACGTTAGCGCCCCGAAAGGCAGACGCCCGCCCAAATCCAACGAAAATGTGCGCGATTGCTTCATTTGGGTAATATCAGCGAAAAGACTGCAATGGCGCGCGTCCGCCGTGACAGAAGCTCCTTCACATATGTTATCACGTGGTTATGTCCTGCACCCGTTGCGATCCTAATCGTTTCTAATGGCAAGCGCCCCCGCGCGCGAAATCAACGGCGCACGCGCGCGATGCTTACCTTTTGGCGACGGCTTTAACAAGCGAGCAGCGAACGATCTCGAGAGGCGCGCCCGCCGTTGCTCAAGTTCCATCGGAAACCATACAATCGAGGGCGGTGCGTCTCACCCGTTGCGTTTCTAGCGGCAGGCGCCCCGCATCCAAAATCAACGAACGGGCTACCGCGCGAAATTGGGAGGCCAGATGCTGGGGCAACCAGGAAAGCCAGCGAGGGCGCAGCACGGTGGCCAGGGTACGCCACGACGACTCGACGCGACTCGCCCCCTCCTTCCCCCCCCCGCCTCTCCCCCCCCTCCGGACCCGGCTGCGATGCATCGCCGAAGTGTCGGCGTCAGCGGGGGGCGGGGGCAGAGGGGGGCGGGCGCGGCGCCGGCGCCGCCGCGGAATCCCACCAGCCCTTTGGGAGCAGTTTCTTTCTCCCCCTCGCAGCCCTTCCCCCGCCCCCCGCTCTTTTACAGCTTTTTCGGTCCGGGGGCTGGGGCGTCGAGCGGCCGGGGCGCCTCAGATGGCCAAAGATGGCTCCAAGAGAGCCCCCGCTGCTTCGAGATGGCCAAGATGGTTCAAGGTAGCAAAAGGCGGCCGACGAGATTGCCCAATGTAGCCGGAAAGCTATTTCCGAAATGGCCTCCAATAAGTATGAAGATCGCCAACCGGTTCGCGCGGCCCTTGCGACGGCGGGGGCGGCGCGGCGCCCTTCAGAAAAACGCGGCCAAGGCGGTGGGGGGCGCGCCGGGGGGAAGGGTGGGCAGAGGAGCAGGGGGTCCCGCTGGCGTTGGCGAGCGCGGGCGGGCGCGCGCGGGGGCGGGGGGGCGGGTCGGGGGGCGCGGTGCGACGTCAAAATGAATCGATCGTGGCGGAGGGGGGCGCGCTGGGGGGAAGGGCGAGTCGAGGAGGAGGGGGGCGGCGGGGGCGGGGCGACGCCGAAATGAAATGGCCAGGGCGTGGGGCGGGAAGGAGTGGGCACTGGGCTGCTGGGGTGCGCTGGGGCGAGGGCGGTGCGACGCCGAAATGAAGCGGCCGGGGCGGAACGGGTCGCGCTCGGGGAGGGAAGGGGGGGGGGCGGCGCCGAAATGATTTAGTCGGGGCGGAGGGGGGCGGATGAGGTCGGGGTGGGGGGGGCGCCGGGCCACTAGGCAACGGCGAGGGTGGCGCGACGCCGAATTAGAAAAGTCGGAGCGGAGGGTCGTTCTGGCGGCGGTGGCGGGCGCGGTCGGGGCGGGGGGGGCCGGGGCGGAGGGGGGCGCGCCCGCGGGGCGCGGGGGGCGCCGGGCGGGCGGGGGGCGGGTCGCGGAAGCGAAACGGTTGGGGCGGTGCGAACGCGAGATCAAAAGAGTCGGGGCGGAGGGGGGCGGGGTCGAGACGTCGGGGCGGAATGGGGCGGGGTGCGCTGGGCGGGCGAGGGGGGGGGGTCGCGCGGGCGGGGCGGCGGGGCGGTGCGACGCCGAAGCGAAGTGGTCGGGGCAGTGGGGGGCGGGGTAGAATCAGCTTTGGACGGAGGGCGGCGCGACGCCGAAATAAAGCGGTCGGGGCGGAGGGGGTCGCGTTGGCGGCGGTGGCGCCGGTTGGCGTGGAAGGGTTGGTGGGGGGGCGGGAGGGGTAGGGGGGGCGGCGGGGGCGGTGCGACGCCGAAATAAAGTAGTCGGGGCGGAGGGGGGCGGCGCGCAGCTGAGGGCGCTGGGCGGGCGGGGAGGGGGGAAAGGTCGGGGGGGCGGGGCGGCGGGGGCGGTGCGACGCCGAAGTGGAGTGATCGGGGCGAAGGGGGGCGGGGTGGAGAGTTCGCTGGGCGGGGGGCGGTGTCGCGCTGGTTGTGGCGGCGGTGGCCGGTGTATAAAGCGGTCGGGGCGGAGGGGGGCGGGGTGGGCAGGGCGCTGGACGGGGGGCGGTGTCGCGCTGGTGGCGTTGATGGCTGGTGTGCAAAGTGGTCGGGGCGGAGCGCTGGACGGGGGGCGGTGTCGCGCTGGTTGCGGTGGCGGCTGGCGTGGGTGGGCGGGCGGAGGGGCGGGGGGGGCGGTGCGACGCCGAAATAAAGCAGTTCGAGATCTAGACGCCCCGTGCATGAAAATCAAAGTACAAACCCTCAAGGGGTGCGTCCGCCGCGGCCCAATAAGTTCCTGAAGAGACTGAAATCGAGGGCATGTCGTTTCACCCGATACGTTTCTAAGCGCAGGCATCCCGCATCCAAGATCAAAGAAACATGCGCAGAATTTACGTTGGTTGGCGTCATTATTAACCGGAACACCTTCAAGTTATGCGTCCGCCGTGGCCTAAGTTCTTTACGGGACCATGAAATCGAGGCCGATATGTTTCACCCGATACGTTCCTCATTGTAGGCATCCCGCATCCGAAATCAACGAAACATTCACAGGATGTACCCTTTCTGACGACATTAATGAACGAACAACCTTTGAGGGATGCGTCCGAAGACGCCGAAGTTTGAGCGACAAACGCATGCGTACCCCCTTGTAATGTTCACGGGGCACACGCCTCAAGGCCGTTGAGCCTTGGTGGTCTTTCTCCTAACTTGATCCGATCACAGGCCTCCACACAACGAATCTCATTGTAATCCCCCGCAGAAAGGAATCCTATTGAAGTCCGCTTCGCATGAAAACCTATTATAGTCTTCCAGTGAAGGAACTCGGGCGCAATCCTCCACGCAAGGAATCCGATTGTAATCCTCCACGTAAGGGTCATATTGTGATCCGCCGCGCATCGAATCCGGTAGAAATCCGCAGCAAAAGGAACCCGAATGCAACCCCACACAAAAAGGAATATTATTGCAATCTTCCTCAAGAGGAATCCGACGGTATTCTTCAAAATCCGATGTGGTCTCCCACGCATGGAATCCTGTTAGGATCCGCCACGCACGGAATTCTATTGTATTCCCCCGCGCACGAATCTTGTTGTAACCTTAGAAGCCCACGTTCTCAAATACGCATGTTTTGTGTCGCTCCTCGCTGTTTGCTTCCGCTGTTCATGCACAGGGGGGCCCTGATTCCATAATGTCTAGAAATGTGTGTTTGTCATCCTCCTTCTTTCTGCTGTCCAGGCACAGAAAGATCAGGTCGATGCAAGACGAGATTCGGCCACATGGGGATATATTGGCCGACCTTGAAACCCCTTCTGTCTGGACGGCAACAACCAAGGCGGATAACACCAAACACCACTGTTTAGAAATCCCGGAATCCTGCGACAGCAAACGTAAAGACGCGGAGCAACACAAATCACAAAACAAACAGAAGGTTTGCTTTCCGAAGTACTAAGGGTGTGCTTGTATTTTCAGCGTTACAATGCGATTTCATGCTTAGCGTGTTACACTAGGATTCTGTATGTGGTGGAGTACATTTGGGATGCCGTTCGTAGAGGATTACATCCGAATTCCATTATGTGGGAAATTCCAACAGGATTCCTTTTGATGGAGGATCACAATCGGATGTCCTTTTTAATGGAGGATTGCAATTGGATTTCTTTTGTGTCCGGTTTACATAGGATTCGTTTTCTGTTGGGCTTGTTATAGGATCCTTTCTTCGGCGGATTACACTACTATTCTTTTTCTGTGGAAATTACAACGGGACTCCTTGCCGTGGAGGGTTCAATCGAATTCCTTATGTGAGGGATCGCCCGTGGAATCACTTTGCAAGTCGCCACAAAATGAAGAAGGAGAAGAAACGATCAATCAACGTGTTGTGGTTTTGGTGGTTTGAAGATGGGGGGTGGCGACCCTATATATATGTGTGTGAATACAGATATGTATGTATACACATGTATATATATATATATGTATGTATATATGTTGCCATACAGATAGCCATATCTATATATATAGAGAGAGAGAGAGAGAGAGAGAGAGAGAGAGAGAGAGAGAGACAGAGAGAGAAAGAGAGTGAGAGAGAGAGAGAGAGCAAAGCTCTGCCCCGTCCTTCCCTCCTTCTCCCACTTCCTCCTCCCCTCTCGAACGCCGCCTTGCGTCGCACCCGCCAGGGGTGGAGTTCAGTCCCGCAGCACGGCGTCAACGGCAGCGCCGCTGCTGCTGCGGCAGCGACCCCGACGACCTCTCTATAGTTCGATATCCATTCACGTTTTCGCTCTCTCGCCTCTTTCCCCTGTTCTCTTCCGCGTGCTATCAGTATTTGCGTGTAGCTATATACAGATATATGTGTGTATATTATATATCTATACATACACGTATGTGTGTGTGTGCTTGTGCGTGTAGGTCGACGCCTGAAGCGAACCATCGCCGCCCCCTGCCTTTTGGAAACGCCCATGCGGCCGAACGTAGGGCCAGATGTCGACCAAGATGTTTGACTAGGTGTTCCCCCAGCCGTTGTGGAACCTATTGAGGGATATTCCACGCAGATCCAGAGCATACGACAGGCCATGAATGCAATAGGTTGCGAGATCCGGTGGGTGGATCACCCAACGATTCTGGTGGACGGCATGACGATGGAAGATAGATCTTGTTGTGCAGTTGATGAGAACTGGATCGCTGTGCATCGCGAGAAACCATGGAGACTCACCGTCATTGGAGTGCCGCTGGACAGTGGCCTCAACGCTGAACTGGATTTGAAGATGCGGTTGTGGATTCCATTTCAGCCTGAGTGCTTCCCATGCGCGTCTATGATTCTACTAGGCGTGTTTCAAAAGAGTCTGAAGGGAGCAGAGAATTTCAGTAGCTGTAGATTTCTGGCGATGTCCGTTCTCCCTGCCCTTCCCCTTAGCCTTCCATATGCTCTGTGCTCTCTCGGCCACAGCCGTTTGGCTTGGGCTGGCTTACCCCGTTTCCCTCCAGTTTCCTCCAGAGTATCACTATACACTGCACCTCCATTTACCCCTTCTGACATCTCACGTTACTTACGCACCAGAGTGCAACATTACCCGACTCGCGTGCATCAAGCACGCAGGAAATCTCAACATCGTCCTCGATCCCACCCCGACTTTGCTGTTTCGTGTGATGGGCCGGCATTCCACCACCACTACGATGAGCAGGAGAGGGCGGAGGGAGAAGAGGAGGAGGAGGAGGAGGAGGAGGAGGAGGAAGAAGAGGAAGAGGGAGGACCTCCCCTATCCACTCTTCTTCCCTGTCCTACCCATGGCAGCTGCCGTGGAAAATTGGCCCATCCTCGTCGGTTCGCTCCCCGGCAGAGCGGCGCCCAAGTCGCGCCGCACGCCCGTCTCGACGCCCCGCCCCGCGGGCGGGCCCCCGGGGGCGCCGCCCCGCCCTGCGCCAGGCCTTCGTGGTGCTGGGGCCCCAGAAGGACGGCGGCCGGGCCTGCCTTTGCGAGCGCTCCGCGGAGCGCGGATCCTGAACTCGCTATCTCAGGAGGGGAAAACACAAAGACACAATGGATCGTCGGCTCCCAGGAAAATATGGGAAGATATGGGGAGTGGGGGGGAAGACAAGAACCCAGAAAATATGGGAACAGATGGGGAATCCTGTTATTTGTTTCTGTTAATTTGTGTGTCCCAGGGCCCCTTCAGTATCGTTTAATCGATCCCCATCCCCATCCCCATCCCCTTCGAGACCTCCACCAAATTACCACCCCGGTGGGGATACGCCCCTCGAAACCCGAAGGGGACGGCCTATATCCCCATCTAGGAGGGTAGATCGGCCATCGGGGCCCAGGCCACGCCGCCCGCTGGGGATGGGGATCGGTTAAACGATACTCATGACCCTAGGAGCTGCCCAAGCCAGGAGGGCGTGGCGTAGACACCGCGACTGGGTTCAGCACGGGCTTGGCCAGGGATCAGTGGATATCTGCACAGAGTTCGTCGCCCTGTGTCACGCTGCCTCTTCGGGGGACCCCGCCTGGTAATCGATGAGATAGCGCCGATGCAGCGTCGATGAGCGTCGATGCGCAAGTGCCAGCAAGATGGAGTGAGAGGCTCCCGTGAGTTGCCACAAGAAGGTGTTATGCACTGTCTCTGGGGGGACCCGATGTGGACTTGGCGCGGATTTGGCGTGGGTTCGACATGGATTCGGCATGGCTTCGGCGCGGATTCGACGAGTCTGGCATGGGTTCGGCACAGATTCGGCGCGGATAGGGGCGCGACGGGACAGACGAGGTCCAAGATGCAACATAAAGGGGGTGGGGGCGCGATGTGAGGAGATGGGAGGTCTGAGGGCAGAGGGGGTAGCGGAGCGGATTTGGTGGAGGCGGGAGGGGGGAACCATTAAGGGCAGAACATGCTTGGCGACAGATCCTCCCCTTCATCGTCCTCTCCTGTTCTCCCCCCTTCTCCTCCTCCTCCTGGCCTCCGACCTCCAAGGGCTACCTTAAACCGCCCCGTGACCGAACCTCGTAGACCCGAGCTCGGGGAAAACAGTTGGTGAGGCGTGCATGGCCACAGCTTCTCCAATACATCCAGAGTATACTGTAACCAAATACGCACGTTCAGTATTTCGTTAGACCTTCTCCTCTCTCCGTCCTCCGTTCATTCAGCCACTGTGTGTGTGTCTTTGGTTGTTCGGCTGACTATGTAAATTGGGATGTCCACGCAGCACAGTGTTCGCTCCCGCTCGCCGTGTTTCCATACTCCTCCTCTTCCTCCTCCGCCTCTTCTTCTTTTCCTCATTTAGCCGAGTCTGGGGCTATTGCTCGTTTCTGTTGTCTGTCGTCATGGGTCGGCGGAGTTTCGGCCACGTTCGCAGGACAGCTTGGCGAGTGATCTTGCTTTGTTCGTCGCGCGGTGGCGGGAAGATTGCCCCCTTGAGGGGCAGCGGATCGGGCGGGGCTCGTGCACGTAACACGATTGTAACAACATAAGCGCACATGTGTTTCTACCAACCATTTTGTGGTCTTGTGCTCTTGCGCGCGCCTCTCCACCCTCTTCCCCGCTTCCACCTCCTCAAACGTCACACGATTCGTGGCCTTCCTCAGGGAGCACTGCCTACGATGTCAGTGGGCGCGTTTCGTGGGCCAATGGTCGTAGACACGGCGGCGGCGCCACGTTCGTTTCGCTTACCCATCACCTGGGTCGTGGCCCACAGGGAACTCCGCCTTCGGCATCAGTGGGCTGCGACGTATGGCGGCGCCGCGACCATTCGGGCAGACGAGTCACGAGGATCGTTTTCCCATGGGGGGCTCCACCTGCGGCCTCACTGGGCGCCAACCTGCATGGCGGCGTCGCGCCCACTTCAGCACACCTTTCTCGATGATCGCCCAGTCCTGGACACTCTTCGACACCTTCTGTCTCAATCCACAGCCCCAGAACCCCCGACCCCTTCCTGGCAGGTAGTCTTGCACCGCGGACCCAGTCTTGATGGCCGCAGGGCCCGAGAGATGCGCCCAGAGACCGACGTGATGGAAGAACACTGCGGCTGAACCCACGGTGTCGTCGGAGGTCTGGGGTGGCCGCCGGCGTCGTCGTCGACATCGTCGTCGCCACGGTGCCCCTTCACCCAGCGGCGTCGCCTCCGCGGCGTCCCCGTCTCTGGCGGCGCGCGCAGGGTGATGGCGCGAGGCGGGAGGAGGCCTTCCAAGAAGGCTGAGGCCTTCTTGCTTGGCAGGGGCCCTCTTGGAAGCGCCCAACGGCCTGTCAGAGGGCTTGTCAGATGCCTCTGGGCGCTTCGACGAAGGCCCCTTGCTTTCAAGACGCCCCCTTGCCTTTAGAATACCCCCTACCCTACCGTGTGTCACTCGAGCCGGAAGAACGGGTAGGATAGAGAAAGGGAGGGGGGGTACGAAATCTGCTGCGTGCAGCTGGTTTCGGCCCTGCCGCCACGCCCAGTCCTCGATACATTATTGCCTTCTGGCGCTTGGAGACGTCAGAAAAAAAACATTTATTTTAACTGATTCTTCACCCTACCCTTTGCTACTCTGCCCTTCCGTCCGCCACGAGCCACCCATTGCGTCCGCCGCATACTTCCGAAGCCCCTCCGCCGCCCGGCGGCGAGAGGACCGGTTCTCCTGCGCGCAGGGCGCGCCCGCGGTGGCAGCGGGGGCGCCGAAGGAGGACGGGAACAGGCGGGTCTTGCCGCGCCGCCGCGGAGGGGAGGGCACGAGGGTCGAAGATGAGTTGGCGGGGGCACAGGGAGGGCGAGGGGGCGGAAGTGGTAGGAGGGAGGAGGAGGGAGGGAGGGAGGGGTGGAGGGAGGGAGGGAAGGAGGGAAGGATGGACGGAGGGAGGGAGTCAGGGAGGGTAGTAATTAGTAGTTGTGTTGTTGGCAGTAGTAGTAGTAGTAGTAGTAGTAGTAGTAGTAGTAGTAGTAGGAGTAGTAGTAGTAGTAGTAGTAGTAGTAGTAGGAGTAGTAGTAGTAGTAGTAGTAGTAGTAGTAGTGGTAGTAGTAGTAGTAGTAGTAGTAGTAGTAGTAGTAGTAGTAGTAGTAGTAGTAGTAGTAGTAGTAGTAGTAGTAGTAGTAGTAGTCGTAGTCGTAGTCGCAGTCGTAGTCGTTGTCGTAGTCGTCGTCGTCGTCGTCGTCGTCGTCGTCGTCGTCGTCGTCGTCGTCGTCGTCGTCGTCGTCGTCGTCTTCGTCGCCGTCGTCGCAGTAGTAGTAGTAGTAAGTAGTAGTAGTAGTAGTAGTAGTAGTCGTAGTCGTAGTCGTAGTCCGTAATCGTAGTCGTAGTACGTAGTCGTATCGATCGTAGTAGTAAGTAGTAGTAGTAGTAGTAGTAGTAGTAAAAACAAAGAAGTAGTAGTAATAGTAGTAGTCGTAGTCGTAGTCGTAGTCTAAGTCGTAGTAGTATCGTTAGTATACAGTAGTATATAGTAGTAGTAGTAATAGTAGTAGTAGTAGTAGCAGTAGTCGTAGTAGTCGTCGTAGTAGTTAGTAGTAGTAGTAGTAGTAGTAGTAGTAGTAGTAGTAGTAGTAGTAGTAGTAGTAGTAGTAGTAGTAGTAGTAGTAGTAGTAGTATAGTGGTAGTAATAGTAGTAGTAGTAGTAGTAGTAGTAGTAGTAGTAGTAGTAGTAGTAGTAGTGGTAGCGGTAGTAGTAGTCGTAGTCGTA
>CAUYUJ010016183.1:225000-307500 GCA_963575745.1 Prorocentrum cordatum | reverse complement strand
GCTACCCCACGTCACCGTGCGGGGCACACGGTGCGTGTTTCCGCACATGGGTAGCCAGGCCCGCTCCCCCCAGTCCCCTTGCCCAAGGGGGACAGAGCAGGACACCCCGTGAGCCTGGCCGAAGCCACACCCCCCCTCCACACCCTGGCGCGACCGGGGAGTCGCCGGGCCAAGACAGTGGAGGGGACCCGATTCGGCCGCAGCCGAATCGGGATTACCGTTTGGGTCCGAAGACTGGGGTCGGTGCCCCCACTGCCGAAACCACCCACCCACCCACGGCAATGCCGTGGGTGGGTGGGTGGTTTAAGCAGCGGCGCAGCCCCCGCACAGGCCACGACTGAGCGGGTTTCAGTTCCCCCGGACGCCGGGAGGTGCCGCCCACACCAACCGGCTGCCCGCCCGGGGGCTCCTCCTCCTCCTCCTCCTCCTCCTCCTCCTCCTCCTCCTCCTCCTCCTCCTCCTCATCCCTCGTTACCTCTTCAGATGTATTTGTCTTGATATGCTCAATACGTCCCGACCCACTGCCCCAGAGCCGGCTTTTCATCCCGAGTCGTCTTTGGGCGGTTCCAGGGTATGGCGAGGGCCCCCGAAGGCCGAAAACGGCCCAGCGTTTTCCGTCGCGATTCGTTTGCGACGCTGGCGTGTCTGGGTTCTCACCCTCATCCTCGCTCCTCGCCCCTCTTCGCCCGTTTTTTTTGGTTTTCTCTCTCTCTCTCTCTCCTTCTCTCCCTCTCTCTCTCTCTTTCCCTCTCTCTCTCTCTTCTCTCCCCTTCTGTCCCCGCCAGGGGTCATCCCACCACCCCTGTGTAGCAAGCGGCGCCTCCCGCTCTGTGAGGCGGGCCCACGGAGAATGCGCGGCTCGGGCCGGCCCGGACGGTTATGTTGTCCGAAGTGGTGCGTTCTCGCACCCAGGACCTCTCGTTGACTTCTACCGATGTGTGTCTGTACATATGTGTATGCATATACCCTTCTCTCCGCGGCACCCAAGCGCCGCGACAGTGATACATACATAGATATATACTTACATACATACCTACACATATACATAAGCACACACATACCTACATACAGACATACATACATACATACATAACAGGCATACGTACCATACATAACAATACATACATACATATATACATACCATTACATACAACATATCTGCATACATACATGCATGCATGCATACATAAACACATACATACGTACATACATACATACATACATACATACATACACACATACATATATACGTACATACATACATACATACATACATGCATGCATGCATACATACATACATACATACATACATACATACATACATACACACATACACACATCCATCCATCCATCCATCCATCCATCCATCCATCCATCCATCCATCCATCCATCCATCCATCCATACACACATACACACATACACACATACACACATACACGCTCACATACATACATACATACATACATACATACATACATACATACATACATACATACATACATACATACATACATACATACATACGAACATACATACATACATACATACATACATACATACATACATACATACATACATACATGTATATATACATACATACATACATACATACATACATACATACATACATACATACATACATACATACATACATACATCCGTACATACATGCATGCATGCATGCATTCATACATGCATACATACATACACACATACATACAAACTTACATACATACATACATGGTCCAGGGCATGCCCCCCCCCAATGCTGATGCCATTGGGCCCCCCCCCCGCGCGATGGTCCCCCCCCCGCCCCCCTCTGTGGGCGTGGCGTGGTGCTGCGCTGTGGTGCCCCCCCACTGTGGATGTGGCGTTGTGCTGTGGTGGTTCAGAGGTGGGCGTGGCGTGGTGCTGCGCTGCGGTGCCCCCCTCCCCCCCCCCTGTGGATGTGATATGGTGCTGTGGTGGTTCAGAGGTCGTCGTCGTCGTCCTCGTCCTCGTCCTCGTCGTCCTCGTCGTCCTCGTCGTCCTCGTCGTCCTCGTCGTCCTCGTCTTCGTCGTTGTCGTCGTCGTCATCGTCGTCGTCGCCGTCGTCATCGTCGTCATCGTCGTCGTCGCCGCCGCCGCCGGCGTCGTTGCCGCCGCAGCCGTCGTCGTCGTCGTCGTCGTCGCCGCAGCCGTCGTCGTCGCGTCGTGGTCGTCGTCGTCGTCGTCGTCGTCTCTGGGACCATACCATCTGGGGGGGGGGGGCCGAGGAATCCTGGGACCATAACCATCTGGGGGGGGGGGGCGTGGGCCCGCAGCCCGGGACCATATATGGTCCAGGGCTTGGGATGCTGATGCCATTGGGCCCCCCCCCCGCGCGATGGTCCCCCCCCCGCCCCCCCATGTGAGCGTGGCGTGGTGCTGCGCTGCGGTGCCCCCCCCCACCCTGTGGATGTGGTGTGGTGCTGTGGTGGTTCAGAAGTGGGCGTGGCGTGGTGCTGCGCTGCGGTGCCCCCCTCCCCCCCCCTGTGGATGTGGTGTGGTGCTGTGGTGGTTCAGAGGTTGTCGTCGTCGTCGTCCTCGTCGTCCTCGTCGTCCTCGTCGTCCTCGTCGTCCTCGTCGTCGTCGTCGTCATCGTCGTCGTCGTCGTCGTAATCGTCGTCGTTGCCGTCGTCATCGTCGTCGTCGTCGTCGTCGCCGCCGCCGCTGGCGTCGTCGCCGCCGCAGCCGTCGTCGTCGTCGTCGTGGTCGTCGTCGTCGTCGTCGTCGTCGCCGTCGTCGTCGTCGTCGTCTCTGGGACCATACCATCTGGGGGGGGGGGGCCCGAGGAATCCTGGGACCATAGCCATCTGGGGGGGGGGCCCTGAACCTTCGACCCTAGATCATATATGCCCTTCGGTGCATCTCTCCACCTCGCCCTCGCCCAGGACGCGTCCCCGGCGTCCCTCACCCGCAGGCGGAGCCCCGCTGGCCCCCTCAGCGCGCGGCCCCCGGCCTCGGGGAGGGGCGGTGCGGGCGGCGGCGGCGGGCGGCCCAGGAGAGCGGCACGGACTCGGGAGGGAACGTCTCTCACCGAGCGCGCTCCTCTATGCACTGCCTACTCGCAGACATCCGAAAACAAACACGTCTGCTTCGATGTAATTTCTAAGATCCCCCGCGGCGGATTCAGGCCATTTGCGAGTAGCTACTTTGCGAGTAGTGGAACGCGCTCGTCTACTGGACTCAGGGGAGAACGTTTCGGGTTCGTCGAGGTCTCCCAGATGAGGTCCGAGAAGATGGGGGCAGAGGATCGCGCCGCATCGCCGATGCATCGCCGATGCGGCTCGATGCGAAGCCCGGTGTTCTCCACGCCGACGTCGCCAGTGCAATGGCGATGCATCTGCGGGTTAGAGGTTACAGGTCTTCAGACGTTTCCGTCGAGGTTCGAGGGGCAACGCCAGGGTTCGAGGTTTGAGTTTTCGATGGTTTTCGGACTCGAATTGGCCCGAACGGCCCTCCAGAGGGCCGACTTATGACCCGAAAGCGAGGAGGTAATTTGTAACGGCCCTCCAGAGGGCCGATTTCTGGCCCGAAAGCCAGGAGGCAATTGGTTGCAGTGCATGTATCGCCCAGCAACCGCTGGGTTTAGCCCGAGGAGGAGGAGGAGGAGGAGGAGGATGACGACGACGACGACGAGGAGGATGAGGACGGCGACGACGACGAGGAGGAGGAGGAGGAGGAGGAGGAGGAGGAGGAGTAGGGCGAGTCCGATAAGGGGGAGGCGGCGGAGGAGGAGGAGAAGGAGGAGGAGGAGGAGGAGGAGAAGGAGTAGGAGGAGGAGAGGAGGAGGAGGAGGAGGAGGAGGAGGAGGCGGAGGAGGCGGAGGAGGAAGACTCTCTGAGGAAGACGTCGGAGGAGGGCCAGTCGAGACAACGGCGGCAACCCCTGGCGTTAATTTTGTGTTGGTTGAGGCTCCTGGGGGCGTTACATCGCCACGGATGGATTCGCCTTGGAACCCAGCAGGGGTATGGGGACCGATCTAGGAGCGTGCGGTTCCGCCCTCGGGGTCCTGTATCTCGTTTATTGTCTATGTATTGCCGATTCAAGGTCACTGCCTTTCCCTCTGAGCCAGTCCCCCCTTGTCGACCCTCCTCATTTGAAAGGGGGGGATCGGGAACACCGCAGCGGGGACGGAAAGAACGGGGACGAAGAACGACAGCAGTGACCCCCTGGCGGCGCCCCCGGCGCCGCCCCTGGCGAGCTGCGCGCGCCATCTAGGGAAGTCCAGCGCCGATGCAAGAAGTCTGCGGGGATCTCCGCAAGTTCACAGCTGAGTAGGGTCGAGGGTTAGAGAGCTCCCCTGAAGGACTATCAAGAAACGTCAAGGTGGTCAAACGCCTCGCCGGTTACGCCGACGAGTATGTGCAACATTCAACCGTTCGTTTATGTCCAACGTTTTGCCTTGACGCCAGGTGTGGTGCATCAGTCTCAGCTTGACCGAACAGGTTGGTTACGCCCCTGGACGTCCGTGTGGGGTCTTGTGCAGACCTGACCCCCTCAGCCCTACTCAAAGTTTACAGCGAAGAATGTTGACAACTTTGGGCTCTGGAGGGGCTCTGCTCTTTGGGCCGTTCCCCGGGTCGATGTCGGGGAACCGATTCGCGGCCGAGGTTCGCCGTGGCTTGAAGAGCACCCCCCTTCGTTACGCATTCAACGTGCGGCGGCTGCCTGGGAGTGTGCCGTCAAATCTGGGGTTCGCGCCGCAACTTTCGCCACGTCAGCCGCTCCTTGTTTCGTTCGTATCTGGTGTTTCTTGTTTGTCAGTCCCTATGGCGGCACGGTGATTGTGGGCCAAACCGGCTCCAGATTGGCTCCTTATGGCGGCGTTCTTGGTTCCTTGGCTCTGCGGGGCGATGTGATGTTATGAAACATGGTTGTAGGTGTATGGCGATGTTTGTCCTTCTGGCCCTGTCCGCTTCGAGCAGGGCTCGTTGTCCGTGCCGCCGCCGGCGTGGTCCATCTGCGGTGCCCGTGGCCCTGGCCAGCAGCGGCCGCTGCTGGTCTTGGACCACGACTGCCCTTTGGAGTCGCCCTCGTGCACGTCCTGCGCCCCCGCCTCGGGCGTGCCGAGAGGCGGAGGATGGGAGGGTGGGAGGCGGGGGACGGAGGGAGAGACACCGAGGGAGGACTTGAGGGAGGGAGGATAGGATCGGAGGGAGGGCGCAGGAGGATGGGCGGAGGATAGGCGGAGGCGGAGAATGATCAAGGATAAGAGGAGGACAGGAGGCAGGGAGGCGGAGGGTAGGCGCACATATGGACCGAGTGTGCGCGGATGAGCGACGGATCCCGCTTCCAGACGAGGTCGACGCGCTCCGTCGTAACAACGGGCGGCACTGGCGCCACACGTTTCAGGGGAGGGTGCTGGTACGTGCATTCCCCGACCCACGCCGCCGACGGGGGGTTGGGAGCCCGCATCCCCCCCCCTCTCGTCCTCGCCCCCCCGCCTCTCGCTCGCCCCCGACCCGCGCGGCCCCGGGGGCGGGGAGCGGAGCGGGGGGGGGGGGGTCGGAGGGGGAGGAGGAGGGTCGACGAGGGGCGGGGCGGAGCAGAAGTGCTGCCCTGCTGGGTCGCTCCGGGGGAGGAGGCGCCGCTAGGGGGGGGGGGTGCGCGTGCGCGCTCCTGCGCTCCAGAGGAGGAAACGCAAGCGTGTCTCAGGGCGCGCGGGATCAGCGACCGGGCCTGCCTCCATACGACACCGCTGCGCTCCGTCGCCAAGTGAGACGGCGCTGGCTTCACGCTTCGGGGCTGCGTTCCTCGATCCGTGGGTCTGCCTGTGCGCCACACGCGCCAGATCCGCGGATCCCCAAATCCATGCTGGGGCGTGTGCCCGAGAGCGAGGAGGGGAGGGGTTGGGGAGGGTTGGAGCCAGCCAAGGGGCTGAGGTGGGGCATCGCTGGCCCCAGCCGTGAGAGAAAGGGGGAGGGGCACCACAGGAGACAACCTTCGTTCCTCTTCCCCTCTGGTGAAGCTTGTTTTCCCTCCCCAGGGGAACGCTCGTTACCAGCCCCCCCTCCCCTCGGAAACGCGAGCGATCGTATTGGGGGGGGCTTGGACCCACTTTTACGTGCTGATTGCACACAGGCGATTGATGTGCCGGTGGCGCGGACGCACCCTGGCGAGCGCACGCCGCCGCCGCCGTTACCGTTACCCTCGCGCCCGTCCCCCCCCCTTCTGGGTAACGACCCTTGCCCGGGAAAGAAGAACAACTTGTCACGTTGGGCCGCCTTCCCAAGATGGGCATTGAATGCCAGCTCTGCGACCTTCCCCTCCCTTGCTGGTTCTGCTGGTGCCCATCCAGGGCAGGCCCCCCAGCCGCCTCCAAAGGGAAGGGAGGGCGGGAGGCGGGCCAGGTGACCGCGCGCGCGCCCGCAAGGCTCTACATGCGGAACGTCAGCAGCTCGGCGCCCCTTTGCCCCCCCCCCTCTCAGCCGCGCGCGCGCCCCCCCCGCCCCTTTTCGACCAGCTGGTGGTCGGCAGCGTCAGAGGGGGCTCACGGGGGGGGGAAGGGAACGGTTAAAGATTCGAGGTTTTCGGACGTGTTCTTTGCCTCTCGGCGGTTTCCAGCCTCGGGTGCTCTCCAGCAGCTACGGCAGCGGGAGGCCCGAGGATAGCCCGAAAACAATGCAAGGGGGATCGGCTCAAGGGGGGGAAGCACCGACCCCCAGATCGCCCACTCGTCGCCGATAGATGGCCCACCCCTCTCAGGAGGGTGCGGCGCTTAGCTATCGGGGCCCTGCCGCGGATCTGTCGACGGACGAGGAGGAGGAGGAAGAGGAGGAGGAGGAGGAGGAGGAGGAGGATCAGGCTCGACGTTTCCCCCCCGCGCCGGTCCCAGCCTGGCAGCTCCTTGTCAGCTGTGGGCTGGGGCCTGCCCTCATGCGTGCGCCGCGGCGGGCCCCGCCTCCCCGCCCCGCGCCCCGCGCGGCCTCGGGGGCATGGCCCCTTCCACCCCCGCCTTCCTGCGAGCTGTTGCCCGCGCGCCCGTCTCCATTATCAAGCAGTGGCGAAGCGTCCTGGCGTACCTATAGGCCTACCAAACAATGTTCTAAGAACCTTTTGTGGTTTCCACGAAATGTTCTTAGAACATTTCTGGCTGAGACGGTCTTGTTTTAACTCATCGGGAACATGTTCTAAGAACATTGTTTTGTTTTTGAACATTTTGGGTTTTACAACATTTCGTGGTAGGTCTATAGGAATGCCGGGACGGTCGGTCCCTGCTCAACATTATGCCCCGCCGCTTTCCGATGCGGTTGTCTCTTCGAGACGCGCAAACGAATGCCATCCCATGTTGCCCGCGCGGTAGGTGTCAAGCCTCCTTCCTCGTTCCCCGTGCCCGCTCCAGGCCCCCGCGTTCCGCCCCAGACGAATGTCACAAAGCGTGATCATGTCATGTGCTTCTTCATCATGTGGTGCGCCACGTGCGGCGCCGAACCAAAGCCGCATGCGCTTGCAGGAGAGGTGTTTGGACGTTGCCCGCTCACTCCGACTAGCTGTATGATTCTGCGCGCCCGACCCGCGCCAATCTCGTGGGAGGGGATGCGTTCGCTGGGCGCTTCCGCGGTGGATGCATTTCCCCCTGCTAGGTCGGCGTGCTGTGGGCAATCGCGCGCAACGGCATGGTGGGCGAAGTGGGGCAGAATCCAACAGTGCGATCCGCAATTTGTCCAAAGTTTTGGTTTGACGCCTGATGCGGTGCATCAAGTCTGGCTTGATCGAACAGGTTGGTTGCGCCCTTGGACGTCCGTTTGGGATGTCCAGCGGACCTGGCCCCCCGGGCCCCAGCTCTGAGGAGGGAGGAGGGGGGTTTTCTTCTCTCCTCCGCCGCCATGTTCCCCTCGGGCGGCGACCGCCGCCCGCGAGGTGCTGCAGCTCCGGCTCCGCCCCGTGCAGGTGTTCGAGCCCCCCGCGGTGCTGGGCGCTGGGCAGGCGCGGCGCCGCCGCGGCGGTGCCGCTGCCGCCGACCGTTGCCGCAGCCCGTCGTCGGCGTCGTCCGTCGCCGTCGTTCGACGAGGGGAACAGCTGAAAAAACAGAAGAGATGTGGTGGCAATTCATTCAGTCACCGCTCGAAGGTTTTTTGGGAGTGTTCAACGTGCTGTCGGGCACCCTGATTGTGCCACCGCTGGCGCCAGTTCTCGGTGTGGTGTTCGGCGGAAGCTGCGCCCCGTGGCGGCTGGATCTGGAACCTCGCAGGAGGAAGCGCTGCATAAACAGAAGTGTTCGGAGCTTCGCGCGGATTTCTTGGATCTGCGCAGGGCACCTTTGGCGGCATTTGCAGCGCCGCCTCTGGCGCGCTCCGGTCGCCAGGGAGGGGGGTGCAGCACAGATCCAGGAGATTCGCACGGAGTTCCGATTAACCTATGTTACTGCAGTGGTTTCTTCCTCTGGTCATCGTCCGTCGTCGTCAAAGTCAGTCGTCGTGGCCGTGGTCGCCGTCGTCCGTCGTCCGTCGTCCGCGCGCCAGTCCGTCGTCGGGTCGTCGTTCTGTTTCCGTCATTCATCATCGTCGTCGTCGACATCGACGTCGTGGACGTCGTTGTCCGTTGTCCGTCGTCGGCATCGTCGCTGTATCTCGAGGGTTGCGGATGAGGGGTCGAGGGTCGAGAAACGAGGGTCGAGGATGGACGATCGAGGTTTCTGGCGTTATCGGGGCTTTGGTGGGCTCGAGGGCGCGTTCGCGGCCACGGCTGGCTTCGAGGAGGAGGAGGAGGAGAAGGAGGAGGAGGGGGCGGAAGAGAGAGGAGGAGGAGGAGAAGGAGGAGGAGGAGGAGGATCGAGGATCGAGGAACGAGAAGCAGGAGGAGGAGGAGAAAGAGGAGGAGGAGGAGAAGGAGGAGGAGGATCGAGGAGGGTGATCGAGGAGGTGATGGGGGCTGGCGCACGCCATTTTTTGGGGTCCTCCCAACCGTGCTGGAGGATTTTCACAGCCGTGGGCGCCTGGAGGCAGCTGCTGGGCACATGGGGCCTTTAGGAAGCAGCCCGCAGCGAGAAGCCATCCCGAGGGAGGAGTCGGGGAGAGCCCGTGTCAGGGGCTCGAGAAACATCAAGTTGTCGGAGATATGCCCCCATACCTCCGTCGGACGCGGGCCACTCCTTGCTTAGGTCATTGGACTGGAGGGACAGGCGCGTTAGTGCCGCAGCCCTCCGAACGACGCAGGCCCGTTGCTCCTACGCGCGGGCCAGCGCAGTATCTTGGAGATGGGTGGAGAACTCCGATCACGACTCCCAGAGAGGGCGGCCCCATCCGAGGAGACTAAGTTCGAAGAAGAAACAGCGGCATCAACATACACTTTCGGAGCGTAGCGCATTTTTTCCGGCCAGGGGGTCGAGAGCAGATCCCATAGATCCGCGCGGACCTTCAAACGTCTATGTCTATGTCGTTTCTTCTTCCTCTATGAGGGGGGCGCACGGAAGATCTGCGTGACCAATTGGTGCCAGATGAGAGGCACGGCAATCAGCTGGCCCCCTGGACAAGATTCCCATGTGGAGGGACCCCCATCTGGGCAGATCAGGTTGCTCCACTGGAGACTTGTTCAATGCAGGGGAAGGTGCGGAATCAGTCCCTCTGTGGCCCCAGCCTCCATCATTCGTTTCTGCCCTCCACCCTCCGTTCGCCCTCCCTTCTCCCTCCTTCCCCCCTCCCTCCCTCCCCCTTCCCTCCAGTCAAGCAGTGACGAAGCGTCCCGGCTCGCCTATAGGCCCACCAAAGAATGCTCTAAGAACCTTTGGTGGTTTGCACGAAAGGTTCTTAGAACATTTCTGGCTGAGTCTGTCTTGTTTGAACACATCGGGAAAATGTTCTAAGAACATTGCGTTTGTTTCTGGGTTCCAGGAACATTTCGTGGTAGGCCTATAGGAATGCCGGGACGGTCGGTCCCTGCTCATTCCAGGAGACTTCGAGGATCGCCGAAAGCCGAATTTCCGAAGACGATCGAGAACTGCCGACGACCGCCGAAGCCCTCTTCAGCCTCCATCCGCCGAACACGAAAAACATGGTGGCATTCTGCCTGCTGGTTTCTCGTGGGTTCCCACAAGAGCGCGGGTGGTGAGCGCCGTCCCCGCCGAGGGGTGGACCTCGCCCACACAACAATGTCAGGGCCTTCTGCGCGGCAGCCCTCCCGGACGCGACCAGCCCCGCCCCCTCCCAGTGAGCTCATTGCCGCTATCCCACTGCATGCGCCGCGTCGCACGCCGGCAGCTGCCCGCAGGAGTGCTTCGGCAGGACAGGAGCGCGAAATTCATTTTGCGCCAAAAATCGGTAGTTGCCAGAGGCGTTTCTGACTTAAGGTGGTCCCGGCTTTTCGCGCCAGTTTGGGGCTCTTGGGGCCCTCTGAGCCCCACTAGCGACGCTCTGGAGGACATGAGGGCCTCCCGCGAAATCCTTGGAACTCCTTGGACCAGGGACACCTTTGGCAACGATAAAAAAACTGACACAACTCCCCCTCAATAGTATACACGTACATGGCAGTCTTGGAAATTAGTTTTTTTGTTGGATTATCCGACTCCAAAATATTGTAGACGCCTTCCTCCTCCAAGGGTCGAGTTACTTCCCTCTTCCCTCCCCTTCACGCGGCGGGCGGAGTTCCAATCTTCTTCCAACGCTTTCCTTCTCAGTGCTCCTGCCCCCTTCTCCTGACCCACGGGTACGGAGTGCCCCTCCCCCGCCGCGCCCCCACAACACCTCCGGGTCGCGACCCGCGCCGGCTCCAAACCCTTTGGCCCCACGTAAGGAGGCCTTCGGGCCTGGGGCCATCGAGGTCCGACCCCCTCCCCGGCCGCGCCCTCCCCCTCCCCCGCGCGAGGGCAGCGACGCGACGGCGGGGGGCGGCAGTGCGGGCCCCACCGCCGCCGCGCCGCCGCGCACGCCGCTCCGAGGCGCCCCCCCCGCCGCCGCCCCCGCCGCCTCTCCACCCCGAGGACAGGAGCAGGGCTCATCCCGATTCCTCCGATGCGATTCGATTCCATTTCGACGGTTTCCAATTGCGATTCGATTCGACTTCGGATTCCGATCTGGATTCCGAGTTTTCCATGGAGGCCCCAGTGGCCTGCATATTTCCGCCGATTCATATTCCCCCGACTTGGATACCGATTCCCGCCAGTCCATTTCATTTCGATCGCCGATTCAACTCATCGATTCGATGCTGGGCTCTCCTGTTTTAAGTAGGTACGGAAAGACTTGGGACGAAAATCATCAGCAGGCACTGCCAATTTGTAGCAGGATGCGCCCGCTGACGTTGTTCATTCGAGACAGAAGGGCGCCTACCCAACCGCAACCGCTGTCGATTTTGGATTTTTTGGTGCAATTTGGTACCGCACCAGCTCTTTCTCTACCCACTTCGGGCGTGCCAAATGTACCCGGTCGGGTGAGGACCGCGCGGGAGCCCCTTGGCGCGCTCGCCGCCCAAGATCGGGGGGACCAGGCTCGGGTTTCGGACGGTTCTGACCGTTCTCGGCGGAGAGCCAGCACCCCGGAGAGGGGCCCCCCATGTGGACACTCGGGGGGGGGAGGCGCCGCGCACAGTGCCGCCGCCCTCTGGGCTAGGCGAACGGGGCCACTCCAACGGGGTCCGCAAGCGCAGGTGCAGTAGTCTGCTGCGGGAGTGAACTGGCCCAGCTGTTGCGCGCAATTGTTGCGAACCATTACGCCGGCGGGTCAGACCCACATTTGAACGATCCGACACAATTTGTTTTACCTTGGCATCCTAGCCAATTCGAACGATTGCTCATAACAAGCGATAGTACGAACTTCTGCACCACAGAAGTAAGCAATAGCTCGCGAGCATGAATTATTAGATCCCGATCTTTGCACGGTTTTGTTTAGGACGCGCGTGTGCAATCTGACTTGTTTCATACACTGTTGCCCACATGCTTGCGGTGCGGGATGCTCAACATCGACGCGCGTCCAAGAAAAAGGGGACGGGCCCGAGTCACGGTAGGAAAAGACAGGCCGACCCCAATTGCTGGCGATAATTGAACAGTCCTTGGCGTTTATTTTGGATCTTGCCCAGTTCGATTGCTTCCCTTGATGCCGTGACCATGAGGCGTTTATTGTTAGGGTGGTTCTTCAGAGCCCCGAGTGATCAGGGCAGGGAGTGGTCAGAGATATCTGCTGATTCGGGCCTTCCGCCTGCCCATAGGCGTCTCCGTCTTCGTCGTCTCCCCAGAGGTTCCCATTTAAGACTTTGTCGAAGTCGGGGGCGGCCAAGGGAGGGGTAGTGACTGCAGATGTGGGCATGGCATCTCCCTCTTGGCCCTTGGCGCACGTCTCGCGCGACGCTTCGGATCAGTCTCGGCCTTGGTTCGCTGCAGTCCGAGAGCGCTGGGCCCGGCGAGGGGGCGACACACGAGTGGGAGGGGACGGACGCGAGGCTGCCGGGGCGACCAAAGCAGTGAAGTCCAGGGCCTGAGCGCTTGCTGGACTCCTCGCCCGATTCTCTGCGACCTTATCGGACACAGCCGTCTTGGGCGCCCCACTGGAGGGGTTCTGAGCAACCCGTGGGGCCTGGGCCTGCGCTGGCCCGGGCTGCCCAGGGTTCTCGGGTTCCTTGCTCTTGTTTCTCTATGGCTTACGAGGACCGGCCTTGCCCGGTTCCTTTCGGCCATGCGCAGAGGGGGGTAGGGCCAGGGAGAGGGGGGGAAGGTTTCTAAGAAGGAGGTTGCTCCTTAGAAGGCGCGGGCCTTGCCTGTAGATGTAAGGGCGGTGCCTTCTAAGAAGCAGCCTCTTCTAAGAAGCCTGCCCCCTTCCCCTCACCCCGTGCCTGGGATAATACAGCATGCGCCCCACCTTTCCACCTGAGAGTTGACTACCCCCGTCCAAGACAGTTGGTCAGGGGAGAGGAGCCACGAGGCCGAACCTCATCATCCTCATCGGAAGTACGAATCGAACTTTCTAATCTTCTTATGTTGAGTAGCAACAGTATCACGAGCGTGTGGCTGGGCCATGTGATTTTCACCATTTCAGCTTTACCAAGTCACGAACGTGTGGCAGGGCTTCGGTTTTCTCACCATTTCAGCTTCTCCCAAGTCACGAACGTCTCGAAGGCTCCCCGAGCAAACATCCCATCCGTACTTCCGTACATACGAGTTGCCGGGACTAGAAATTGATTCCCCCCGAACTCCGAATTATATTCTGCCTTGGGGACCATTCTCAGGGTGCACGGGGTTACCCCTTTGCTCGCGCCGCCAACTTGTTTCTTTCCGGTTCACGACGGCTGGCTTCCCCGGGTTCTTTGCCCGGGTTGCTTGGGTTCCTCGGGTTCCTTGCTTTGTATCGCTTCTTTCTGTTGAAGAAGCGTTCTTTTGAATTGCTAATCGCAGAGGCACAGAGCCAAGCGCAATACCAGGCACAATGCAACGCAAAGCAATGCCAATCAACGCCAGGGAATACAAAGTAATACCAAGCAATACTAAGCAACACCAAGCAACGCCAAGCAATGCTGCTCAGGAAGCGTTCCCCTCATTGGGTTAGCGCGGATTTCATGTTCGCGTCGTGGAAAGTCATGACGGACGGTCTCTTGCAGTCTTCTGGGCTCAGAACCGTCAGAACACGGTTCAGGATGAAAAGCCAGCCTTGGAGTAAGGGTCGAGACTTCTTTGGGGGATCCCGTATCCAAAAAATCGTTACATCGTGTGTTTAGGTTGGAGGTCGCTTGGGGGGCAGCGTTGTTTCCAGGGCCAGATACCAATACGCTCAGCCGGCGCGCTTGATCCGTCAATAACAATCCTTACGACACCCATTCGCGACAATTTCGGACCTTAGTATTGCTCTTACCAACGATTGGGCTGCTAAGGTTTGCTCTTACGCTACGAGCATTACCTCCTCCTCCGTCGCCCCAGAAACACAGATCGCGTTCGCTGCCCCTCAGCGAGCTGAAATGTTTAGGTATTATCGATCGATCGACCCAGAGAGCTCGGTATGACAGTTGGTGTCCACGCTGGGCGGTTTCGGGCCTGCGGGGTCCTCACAGATCGATCCGCCTCAGGAAGTGGTGCAGAAAGATGAAGTCTTGTGTTAAGTCGGACCTGTGCCCCTACAGGGGGAATATTCAAAACTATATTTTAAAAAATAATCAGGGGACGATTTTTTGATAACCTTTGGGCATTTTTGGTGCATTTTTGGTGTATTATTCATTTTTCCTCCAAAATCCGCCTGTAGGGGGACACGCCCGACCTAAGTCTTGTGCTGCGATCGTCCACGATTCGGTGTCACCCCAACATACTACTGCTAGCCGGCTGGTCTGCGGTTGATCAGGAGTTTCTGTACATAGAATCAGGGGCGTGCGCTTCTGGACGAGAGGAGAATGATCGAGAGGAGAATGAGCGTGAGGATCAGGAGGGCGAGGCTCGCGAGGAGGAGGATCAGGAGAGTGAGGGTTACACGGGCGAGGATGAGTCGAGCGTGGAGCAGGAAGGTGAGGACGTGGAGAATGAGGATCAGGGGAGCAAGGATGAGGAGAACGAAGATCAGCAGGGTGGGGATCGGGCGAGTGTGGAGCAGGAGAGGGAGGATCAGCAGAGTGAGGATTGGCAGCGTGAGCATCACGAGAAGAGCGATGATCAGGATAATGAAAATGAGCGTGAGCAGGGTGCGGATCAGGATCGTGAGGCAGGGTGAGGATGATGGAAGCGAGAATTAGGAGAGTGAGTGATTATTTTGAGTGAGGATGTCTCGAGCGACAGCCCTGCTGGGACACGCCCAGCGCGCGCCCCGAAAATGGTCTCTGGGAGCGCGGTGGGGCCTGACCCACTCGCGTGCTGGGCGTCGACTTTGCGAAGATGTCTGGAGCGAGAGCCCTGCCGGGACACGCCCGGCGCCCTCCCCGGAGATGGTCCCCGGGGGGCGCGGTGGTGCCTGAACTACTCGCGCGCTGGGGGTGAGGATGACGTGAGTTCCACAGAAACTCCCTCAAATTACCTGCGCGTTGCCACCATCAGGGGCGACGCGCGCGCCGAGAGATCTTATAGCATAAGCTCAACGGCGGGCGCTTTCTGGCCACACTGCTCGGGAGCCGATATACTGTTAGATGTGTATACTATATGTATATACATATTCGGGTCGGACGCACGCCTCCAAGGAGGACACAGTACTAGTATGTCCTGCTGCGTCCAAGCGATGCTGCATGTTCGTTCGCGACGTCGGATCTCGGGGGAGGTTCGGGGAAGGCTTTCCGCTCCGAGCTGCGGGTGCCGTCAGAATTGACCCAGCATGGACGAGCTGCGCAGGATGGCCCCTGGCGACGTCGTCGTCGTCGCCGCCGTCGCCGTTCTCGTCGTCGTCGCCGCCGCTCGAGGGTCGATCTCCGTCCTTCGCGTTCGGGCTGGTGTTATTTCTCCTCTGTGCTTCTCGCTCCTCCTCCCAGGCTGGCCTCTTCGGAGACAGGCTCTGGTCCTGATGTCATGGGAGGGCAAACCACCCCGAGCCCCAGAGCTGGCGTTCAATAAGCAACCCTGGGTGTTGACTGATCAGCCCTGCCGCGTTCGGTTCTGTCCGTGGGTGCGTTTACTAAAGAGCTTCGCCTGTCGGGGTCCTCCTATTCTCAGGTAGGTTCGTGTCGAGTCGACTCGGCGGCGACCCCAGAAGGGCGGTCAAGGCTGAGGGCCGCCAGTGGCCTTGGAATCCGCCGACAACGAGCAATCTGCGCTAGCTGAGAGCTGCGATCGTTCGAGGCTGAAGGGTCCGCACGGTGTCAGAGGCCAACGCACCAAGTCGTCGCGACACGAGTCTGTTGTCGTCCTCCTGCGTCTTCGCCTGGCCGCTCCGCTCTATTCTCGAACCTCGTCCCCTCCTCGCCAAGCAGAGGGAACGTGACCGCAAGATTTTTCGCGGGGCGCTCGGGCCGTAAAAGAAGCCATTCGGAATGAGAAAACGGTCCATGAGAAGTCCCTGGGTCCAGGTCGTCGCCGCGTATGCTGGTATCTTCGAGTCGTCGTCGTCGTCGTCGTCGTCGGCGTCGTCGTCGTCGTCGTCGTTCGAGAGAGGATCGACGGCCGAGGTTTGAGATGACTGGGCACGTCCAGACCCATTTTCCCTTCAGAGGCCTCGGGATCGCCGTCGCCGCCGTCATCCTCATCCTCCTCCCCTTCGTTCCCAACTTACCCGTTGCGTTGCCCTTCGCCGTCCTCCCTCCTCATCCAGCCTGTTCTTGCGTGCTCATCCCTCGTCGTCCCTGCCCCGAATGGGCCAGGCGGCTGACGGACCTGCGCCCGGCTCATCCTCTCCTTCTCCCCTCGTCACCTCTCGCTCTCCTCCCCTCCCTCCTTTCTTAGGCAAGCTGTCGGATTTCAGGGACCCGAAGCTTTAGTCCCCCCCCTCTCTTCCTCCGGTTCCTGTTCACCTCCCGCCCTTCGTGCCCTGTCCCCCTCTTCTGCCGCCCCCCGCCTGACCACTACGTGATGGCAGAATCCCTAGCATCCCCACTTTCCTTCCTCCCCTGCCATGCCCGTAACTTCTCCGCCATCCGCTCCTCCCTCCTGATTTTTCCTCCCTCTTTGTCCTCCTCTTTCCTCCCCCCCTCTCGTCCCTTCTAGCTTGCCCCCCCCTTCTCCTCTGTCATGCACCCCGTTTCTTCTGGAAAGGCTGGCAGGCCGTTACGTGCTCAGGATCATCAAGAGGGTTGGGCCCCCCTGTGGGCACCACTGGGGGCTGTCGCGGAGCTCGAAAGCCTGAAGGTGAGGCTCTGCCGCCCATGGCTGTGCTGTCTGGCTCCTTGACAGTCAGGTCCACCAGAGCTGGAACTTCTCCGAGCTGCCGCGGGGGTGCTCCGCTACGGCGTGGAGGGGCCCCGAGAGGGGTCTAAGACGGCACAGAGTGCCCTCAAGCAGAAGAAGGCCAGGCGGCATGCAGAACAAATGGTCCGAGCTCCGCGCGGATTTCTTGGATCCGCATTGGCACTCCCTGGCGTCGTCCTTGGCCCGCCCTGCGCTCCAGAGACGGGGGTGCAGCGTCGATCCAAGAGATCCGCATGGACCTCCGAAGGTTCATGTGCATGCCGATTCTCGCCGCCGAAAGACTGCGCAGGGGGGCCCATCACTCGCACCAGGCGGACCAGACACCCCAAGCTGTTCAAGAGATCCCCGATGGCTTTGAACATATTTCTCACAGAGCCAAAAAGAGCCAGAGTAGGCCGCAAGACAGCTGGGGCGGGCCCCAAGAGTATCCACAAAGTTCGCATCCCGCCTAGTAGCTACCGAATAGCAGCAGATTGGCTCAAGCCGGAGGAGTACGAAATATTTGCGTTGTCTGTGCAGCTCCCTCACACTGAGTTCCAGGATCCTATCAGCAATGCTTGCCATCCGCTTGTGCATACTTGGTTTGGTACTCCTCCTCATCCCTGTCAAGCCGAACTGTTACAACGACACCGGCGGGAAGTGTTCCTGGTTCTGGTGTAGCCCTTTCCGCAATGCCACTTGCTCCAGAGATCACAGGTGCGTCTGCCCTGCAGGGACATGTGCCGTCGACGGCATCTGCACCAGCCGCAAGACAGCTGGAGTGCCTCAGCACGCCCCGGTAGAGACGAAGGCGCCAGGCAGCTCTCCCGCGTCGGAATGCTACGCCGACACCGGCGGGCGCTGCTCTCACTGGCCGTGCAGCGGCTTCCGCGGCGCCGCCTGCTCCGCAGACGGCCGGTGCCTCTGCCCCGAGGGGACCTGTGCCGTCGACGGCGTCTGCGGGGGCCGCAGCTCACCGGTCCTCCTCGGGCAGTGCCCAGGGGGTCACCAGCTTCAGCCACTCGCAGAGGGGGGTAGGGCGAGGGGGAAGGCTGCTTAGAAGCACCCCTGATCCTCGGAAGGCGTGGGCCTGATCTATAGATCTAAGGCCGGCGGCTTCTGAGAAGCAGCCTCCTTCTAAAAAGCCTTCCCCCCATCCCCTACCCCCCCCCCTTTGTGCGCGCCGCCAACAGCTCCTCCTGGAAACCGAGGCTCCAGGGGGAGGGGGGGTCCCCAGCGCCTCCTGGAAGCCGAGGTGCCAGGGTCGAAGCCCGAGGAGATCACAGGACGCCCGGGGTCGTCTTGTAGGGCTATGGTCAGGAGGGGAAAAAACACAGACACAATTGATCGTCGACTCCCGAGGCAGATGGGAAAATATGGGAAGCAGGGGGGAAGACGAAAACCCAGATCATATCGGAAAATATTGAGAATCCTGTTATTTGTGTGTGTATTTCTTGTAGGGGCCTCCAGCTGGTGCCGCCGATCTGGGACGATCCCGCTGTCAGACGGATGCTTTCGCTCCAGCGCGCTTGTTCAAACGTAAGTGGTTTGGAAACAGCTTGGAGGCATTGCGTGGGCTTCTTGAGGGGCCTCTACGACGCATCTTTGAGGCCCATTGGGGGGGCGTCTTGGAGGTGATTGTTCAGCCTCTTGGGAGCTTTTTGGGCTTCTTGGGGTGCATGCAGCAGGCCTCGTGGGGGGCACGCAGGAGGCCCCTCCTGGAGGCCTCCTGGGGGTGCGTAGGAGGTCGTGTTTAAGCCTTCGGGAGCGCTTTGGGGGCGCCTTTTGGGGGCCTCTTGAGGGCCACGTGGAGCCTCTCGGGGTCTCATGGGGGCTCCTATAGGGCCATCTTGGTGCCTCTTGGGCCGTCTTGGGCCTTTTCGTCATGGGGCCCTCTTGGGCGCTTCTTGTGCCCGCCCTGGGGCCCGCTAAGGCTGTCTTGGGGCCTCCCGGGCCGTCTTGGGCCCTTCTTGGGCCGACTTGGGGCCCTCTTCTTGGGAGCCTCTGGGCCTGTTTTGGGGGTCTCTTGGGCCGTGTTGGACACTGCGAAGGCCGAAGAAGTGAAAATGCAAAACATGTATTTTTTCAGAGAGAAACAATATTTTCCGTCTTTGGGCACTCTTAGGAGGTGTCGGGAGGGTACGTTGAAGGCTTCTGGAGCCGTCTGAGGAACATATTGAGTGTCTTGGAGCGGTGTTCCGGCCACTCAGGGCCCTCTTGGGCCGTCTGGGCGGCCGCTGATGTTTTTATGAGCCCGCGGTCGAGCTCTCCGGGGCGAGGGGCCGACCTGGAGTGAGCTGGAGCTCCGATTCTGCCACCAAAGTTGACGAGGACCCCCCCCTTCTTACCCCCGCAGAGCCACCCCGGCACCCACCCACCCACCCAGCAGAGCTGAAGCTCAAGCACTGAGACTCAGGCTATGTCTGAGGGTCTTTGAAACTCACACGCCGGATCGGCGGATTTGTGTGTCCTTGGGCCCCTTCATTGGAGTGGTGTGAGGGGGGCCCACTTCCTGGAGGGCGAGATGGCGATCCTCCTCGAGGAGGTGGCGCGCCCCCCCCCCGCAGGGGTGGCGCCCCTCGGCACTGCCCCGCCTCGTGGCGGGCCCGCCGGCAGAGCTGCGTGCTGGCGCCGCTGCCCCCCGCGCAGTCCTGCTGGCGGCTGCGGCGGTCGTCCTGGTGGCGGGAGCCGCTCTCACGGCGGTGCGCAGGCGCCGCGCGTCCGAGGTCTGCCTGCCCGAGCGTGCCCTCGGCTGAAGAAAGCAACGTCGCCCTGCAGAAGGACGTCCCGAGGGGAGCGGGCTCTCCGGCCTGGCGCTGCTCTGGGGCTCCCGGGGCCCTCCACGGGCCCTTTCGGGCTTGTCAAGCAGCCGCTCGGGCCGAAGAGCTGGTTTTCCGGGAGAGCCCCGGGGTCTGCAGGCCCGGTTCCCCCAGGGAGCCGCCTGCTTCGTGCCAGGATGTCTTGTGTCGGCCGCCGTGGTGACGGCCGCTCTCCCTGGCGGTGCGCAGGCGCCGCGCTGCCGATGTCCACACTGCCCCAGCTCGTCCTCGGCTGAGAGTCAGGAGGAGCGAGAAGTCGGTCGACGAACAAGAAGCTGCATGAACATGACGCTCTCGGAGCAGCTCCGCGCGGGTTTCTTGGATCTGCGCTGGGACCCCCTGGCGGCGCCTCTGGCGGCGCCTCTAGCGCCATCCTTGGCGCACTCCGAGCGCCAGGGAGGGGGGGCCCAGCGCAGATTCAAGAAATCCGCGCGGTGCTCCGGGAGTTGATGGTTAAGCAGTTTGTTGGCCTCTAGACATGATGGCGATACGTTCCAAGGTTGCCAGGTCTTCCGATTGCACCGCGCGACCAGAGATGAATGGCCGAGCACGAGTGGCCGAGGGCCGTTTGAAGTTTCTTGGTACTCCTAGAACGTACCCTTAGCCTACGGATCGTAGTATCATCTAATTGCCTTGGGCCCTTCCCGCCACCGTGTTTGGTTGTGGGTAGAACAGCTATTGGATGTTCGTTGGGATCTCGTGGGGGGCCTCTCGGGGGCCTTTTGGAGGCAGTGAGGCCTCTTGGGGACCTCTTGGAGCCTCTTTCGGGCTTTTGGGGGGTCTTTTGGGGCTACTTGTGGGCCTGTTGGGGGCTCCTGTGGGCCTCTTGAGGCAGAAGGCTCGCAGTCTGGGTTCGTGTTCCCTCTCTTGACCCGTCTTGGGCGCCTCTTGAGCCGTCTTCGGGCTGACTTCGGCCGTCTTGGAGCCCTCTTGGAGGCCTCTTGGGCCGTCTTGGGGTGGTCTTGGGGGCCTCTTGGGCCGTGTTCGAACAGCGTCGGAAAGCCATAAAAGTGAGAACGCCAACATTCTTCAAACACCCACTGAAACTACTGATTTATGCCTCGTGGGGCTCTCTTGGGAGGCCTGGTGTGGCGTCTTGGAAGCCTCTTGGGCCATCTTGAGGTCATCTTGGACGTCTTGCGACTCGGGGCCCAGGTCGCTTTGGGGGGGCACAGCGTCCACAGGAGGCGCATGAAGCACCTCAGAACTCACGGGAGCAAGCCCAGAAAACATTGGGAAGGTTGGCGACATGATTGGCCCGTGCTTCTAAAGACTTGTAATCCTCGCTGAAATAGCAGTACAGCGTCTACCGCTCAGTGTTGCATGAGCCTCGGGGCACTCCACTTCGTGCCAGAGGCACGTTGACGGAGCCTCGTCCTAGAGAGGCCTGCGCCTGGCCCATAGGTTCTGCGTTCGTGGATCGGCGCTGGACCTTCGAAAGTCTATGTTTATGGACTTGTCGACGGAGGCTACGTCCCGACAGACGGGCGCCCGACGGCCTCGGCCCCGGTTTCTGGCACCTCGTGGATCGCCCGGCCTGGAGCGACCGCGGCCTCCCGACGGCGTTGCTCCTTCGGGGCGGCGGCTGGTCGGGGGGGACGGGCGGCGACGGCAGGGTCGCGCCGTGCGGAACCAAACTGAGGCACCAGGCTGCGGCGCGCGGCGCCCGGCCAGCCTGGCGCTGGGGCCCTCGTGCTCTCGGCCTGTGCGTGTGCGTGTGAGGGCTGGACCTGAACGGTGATTTGGCGATTTCGTGGACTGTTTTCGTTTTGTCTTAGTTTCGCGGTAGAGGCGGATTGGAGACGAAACAAGGGAGAGCGAACACAAAACGAAAACGAAACACACCGTTTAGGTTCAGCCCTGATGCGTATCACTGTCCGCGGCCTGGCGGGCCGGGCCCCATGGGGCGACCCCGCGGACGCGGGGCGTTTTGTCGTGGACGCCCCTCGCGGGACGCATCCGTGCGATCGCGTATCCGCGGGATCGCGCCCAGAAATCCAGACCGCGAGGGCGCGGACACGGAGTTCTGTTCATTGGTTTGCTGCTGTAGAACAAGCAGGGGCAACGTTGTGGGGGGATAGGTTCAGGCAGGGCGCATCGACCCCCAATCGCCCATTCCTCGCCGAGAGGGGTACGATGATCCGATAACCCACATCTCCCATGAACGCGCGCACTCGCGCTCGGGGGCCTCTCGCCGATCAATCGGCGATGTATCAGCGATTATACGCCGATGTTTCTCCCTGAGCCAGTTCCCCCCTTGACGTTGCGCCGCAAAGAACCACCCTCGACTGTGCAGCTGATCTGCTTTAATTTGGTGAAGTCCGAAAGCCATCCTCGATGGGGAGCATTCGTTTCCAACTGTGGCGTCATTCATCGCTGGATGCACGTTGATCTGCGCTCCTGGTTCCACGCTCTCCTGTACCAGTGGTGTTGCTACGGGGCGCCAGTGCAGAGGGCAGATGGGACGCAATTATGCATGGGCAGCACGTGTGTTGCCTCGCAGGCCATGCATTCGTTGCAGAGGGTCACAGAGTGCAAGGGCCCGCGCTGCATTGTCTTGCGGTTGCGCGGTTTGTTGTTCCCAGTTGCTTTCAGTCAATCCCGCCACCCTGCGTTACTTGTGGACCAGGGTCCCTTGGGATTCCTCATGGAGGCTTTTTGGAGTTTCTAGCTAGGGGCCTCGGGGGGCATGCTGACACTATGAGCCTTTCAAGGGTACCACCCCCTGGTTCCGAAAACCATGGACATACAACATGTTGTTCAGATGTTCTTGATTTCGGGGAAAGTCACGCCATACGCATTGGGAAGATGCAGCAATCGGAGCTCCAGGGCCCTCAAAGAGTGCGTACACAATCCTCCAAGGACAGAGATCTCGAAGGGACCTGAGCACACTCCACTTCGTGTCTACGGCACGATGGCGGATAGAGGTTGCACGTTGTTCGTCTCGAGTGGATCGCCACAGTCAGCAGAAGGATTAGGTGTTGACCTTCAGCCCGCTGTTTAGGCCTACGAAGTCCTGAACCCGGCAGTTCTGCCACATATAGTTCGACAGCATTCGCATCATTAGTCAGGCAGTTGCATGTGGGACAGAATTTTCGAGCATGGGAAACGGAGCGTCGGCAGCAGCAGGCGCATCAACACACGCGCCAGTACCGGCATCAGCATCATCGCCCGCACCAGAATCATCAGCAGCGCCAGCAGTACTAGCACCAACGCCAGAAGCACCAGTACAAGTTCCTCGCAATATCCATCCCTCTCACTCTTTGGATCCAGCAGCTCCCAGCTATCATCCGCGATTCGCGTGCCAAAGTATCGATTGCTTCGTACGCGAGATCGACGGGCTGTCAAGGCAAGGTGTTGAGGGCCTTCAGCCGGTACGGTGCAATATTGGATCCACCACAGCAGAGCATTACATCAGAGCCTCCAGAAACTTCTACGCGTCTCGCATTTCGAGAGTGAGGATTGATGATGTGTGGATGTGCCGTTAAACGCTGGCGGGCGTTCTCCAGGGACCGGGATACAGCAGCCACGCGAAATACGAGCCTTAAGTCTGCGAGTGGTGCCGACAATGGCCGATTCACACGCCTTCTTTCAAATAGGAACCAGCGACGTGGACAACACATGTCCGGAGGTCAGCGTGGAGTTCTTGGGTCGGCGTGAGGCCCTCCTCTGGCGGGGCGCCGCTAGCGCCGGCCCTGGCGCGCTCCGCTCGCCAGAGAGAGTGGTCCAGCGCCGATCCAAGAAATCCGCGCGGACCTCCGAAAGCTGCCGCTCCTGGTTTGCATAATCTTCTGCCCATCCCGCCACCGTGCCTGGGTTGTGGGTCAGAGGCCTTCTGGATGCAGGCTAGGGTGTCTTGGGATGCTTCTCGGGGGCTGCTTGCATTCAGTTTCGAAGCCTCTTAGGGGCTCTTTGGAGCCTCTTGGGGCCTCCTTTGGGCTTCTTGTGGGCTTCTTTAGGGCGTGTCGGGGGCCCTGGGGGCCCTGGGGGCCGTACCATCTTGAGGGGGGCAGGCTCGAAATGCCAGTTCGGTTGTCCCTCTTAGGGCTCCTTGGGGGGCCTCTGGTCCCGTCCTGGGCGTCTTGGGGCCGTCTGAGGCCATCTTGGGCGTCTTGGAACAATCTTTCGGCGATTCTGGGCCCTCGTCGACCGGGGCTTTCTTGCATCTTTTTGGGGCCCCCCTAAGTGAGGGGCAGTCCCAGAGGCTCGCGCCTGACACCGCGGAAGCGCCCAAGAGCGCCCAATACCGCCAGGGCAACCAGGGCCCTGGGTCATTCAAGAATTTGGAATCCTGGCTGTGCAGCATCATTGCTGTGATCGTTGGGGCCCTCCACTTCGTGCCAACGGCACGGTGGCGGATATCCCCACTCCTGGCAAACGGTGTGTCGGCGGGTGACGGGAAGCGTCTTCGAGGAACGAGAAGCGTATTTGTCGGTCGCTGGAAGTATGTATATTTCTGGCCCCTCAGATCGCAACCTACTTTAGGCGCTTCCTACTTCAAGAATCGGTATGCTTTTTCTGTGTTTTGCTATTCTCTGGGGGGGCCTTAGCCCAATCTAGTTCATCCGCCTTCCTACTTCATGCTTTGACCTACCTCTTCCGGCCGACGTGTAAGCCGTTGATTATGTGGCTGAGTTGTAAATTTAAACATCAATTTCACATCACGCTCTTCGCGCTGCGAGGGGCCGCCTCCAGCCAAAGAGCATGTTCTCCGTTCTCCGGCAGGATGCCTTGGGTGTCTTCGCTCCGCGCGCTGTGCGATGACTACCCGCGGCCATTCACGGAAGTTGTTGCGTTCAACGTGCCAAGGGTTCCCGCCCAGTTGCGCCTCAAGCGCGGGCGAGTGGAGTCATAGTTTTTTCGAGGGTTTCTTGCGGCCGCGTCCGCACTGCACCGATTCGTGCATCCCGCTGGCGCATCGTAGTTTTCCCCGAACGGCGCATTCCACATGAGCCGCCACGAGGGTGCGATTTGTTTTGCGATTCGCGATTCCTCGTCATCCTCCTCATCCTCATCTTCTTCTCCATGGGGGCGGCGCGCCCGAGCGGTATGGTTTACACGCTTGCCCTCTTCATCGTATCCCTTTTCCGCCGACGTTTGGATCGCGGGTATGGAAGCTTGCCAGCCTCCGTGCCTGCTTTGTACACGTGTTTTCTCTACACAACACTGATCCTTTACTTCTAGTTGGTCGCGGAATTCCGGCTCCCTTCCACGCGCCGCAATGGCTTCTTCTCGCCGCCTTGCTTCGAAGGCGGTGGTTCCAAGTCTCCGTCTGTAGACGCCCGAAACGATTTCAAGGGTTATTGCGTCGAGGACCCCGTGATCCACATTCCGCGCCGACATCGCGCTGGACGGATTCTTCCGATTTCGCCGTCCTCTACCCGTTCATCGCGGCTTCATCGCGGCAGGCGACGGCTTGCTAGGGCCGTCGGGGCAACGCCCGCCCCGCCGCCATGTGCGATCATGGGGGAGGCGCACATGTGCGACAACACCGACTGCGATTCTAAGGACCGCGCCCCAGCGCTCTCCCCTTCAGAACAGTTGTCCCGGGCTGGTTGGAACTATGTGAGAACAGCTCTTGGACCCAACGTCATCAATGCATTCGCCTGTGAGTGTAGCTTTCGACGCCTGAGAGCTGCCGGATACAACGTTCACGTCAACGGTGTTGGCCACAGGCCCCGAGCTCCCTGCGACTATGTTGCAGCAGCCCGAGGGAAAGGAGGCACCGGACACATTGCTTCCATTGCATCTGCTTGTGTGCATGCACCCGATTGATCGGACGTTCACATCAACGGTTTTGGCGCAGCGTCCCGAATTTTCCACGAGTTATGTTGCAGAAGCCGTCGGGTACGCAGGCAGGAAAGCGGAGATAATAGGTCGTTTGGCGACTGCTGTCAGTTCTCCAGGTGGCCACGCAAAGAATCTGGGACTATCCGTTTTCGGTTTCTGGGAACATGACGGCCACATTACTCGCGCAATCCGTGCTTCCTGGCAGACTTGGACCCCCGTGCAGACTTCCCATGACCATCGTACACATGGTGGTGCCCACTGCACCGACGACGCGACGCACAACGGGCATTCCCGCGACTGTCGCGTGGGATATTCCGCGCGCCGATCGCACGCCAGCGCGCGCAGCATCCGGCGCGCGCGGCGGGCCTGTTGCGACGACTTGGGCGCATTTTCGAGGGCTCGCCAGGCAATCCTGCCCCTGCCGCTCATTTCGACCCAGCGCCAGACGTTCCCCCCCCGCGGGCGCGCCCGGGCAACGTCAGGCCCAGAGCGGCCATGGCGCTACGGCCGGATCGATCTGGGACGGCACGGGGCCCGCGGCCCATGGGGGGCGCGCCGAGCCCGCCTGCCGCTGCAGCCGCGGCCGGCCCCTGCGCGGCATCTCCAGCGCAAGCGGCGCGCCCAGCAGCAGGCGTCGACTCGGGCACCGGCTCCAGCGCCAGCTCGTTCGGCGAGGAGACTGCCGCCGACGATCCTTAGCTACGCGACGTTGCAGTGGGGCGGCGCGGCGGGGCCCGCGAACGCGCCGGGCCCCGCCGGCGCGGCTGTGATTGTCGAAGCTGCGCCAGCGCCGCCAAGCGCGTTCCGCGCGTCTGGAAGGGGGCGGGGGGGGGGCGAGGATGAGGAGGGGGCTTCTCGATGGCCTCCTGGAGCATGCGGGGCCAAACTTGGTCGTGGAGACGACGCCCCTGTCGGGGCCCGCTCTAGGAGCCGTCTCGGGGACATATTGGGCGTCTTGGGGGCCGCTGGGGCCGTCTTGGGATTTCCTGGGGCGGCATTGGAGCCCTGTTGGAGTCCTCGGGCCGCGTCGGGGCGATCTCGGGGGCCTTTTGGACTGTCTCGGGGCGCGGGTGAGCCGAGCAGGCGAGAACGCCAAAATCATTCCAACGTCGCAGGAATTCATCACTTCATGCTGTCTGGGGGCCACGAGTAGCGTCTTGGTCCGATCGCCAGAGGACTCGGGAACCCTGGACCGCGTTGAGGGCGTGTCGGGGCCCTCGGGGGAGCCGCCTGGGATGCCAATGCTCTGAGAGGGGCAACCATGTTTCATCCGAACCGGCCGGGACTTGCCCGGGGACGCGGCCGGGGCGCGCGTCGCCCGGGGGCCTCGCGGGGCCGCCGCGCGCGCGAGCGCAACGTGGTGCGCGGCAGTCGCTGGCGATCTGAGCGCGCCCCTGGCCCGCTGGGCCTGCGAATCTTGCCAGCGGCGAAACGCGCCCGCCAGCGGCGGGGCCCAGCGCTTTCGAGGGCCGCCGCGCGAAAGGGCATGGGTTCATGCATTGGCTGCCGCGCCTTGCGATATGCGCGAGAACGACCTCCGGGGAGCCGTCGCCGGCTTCGGGAAAGGCAAGGGCGCGGCGAATTGGAAGTTCGGGACCACTGGCGCGGGTTGCGGCCGCCGCGGCAACCTACAGGGCCCTGCCGGGGCGCATGTGAAATGCCGCGAGTGCGACTCCGAGGAGCACCTGCCCCCCGCGCCATCAGCATGGGCGCCTGCTCCTCCGATCGGCAGCGCCGCCGTCCTTCTCCATTTGCGCACATGGGAAATCGGGGGGCGCCTGGGCCGGCCGCTCAGCAGCCCGCGCCGGGCGCGCGCGCGGTCTGGATGGCCGGGGCGTTTCGGGCGCCTTGGGCCGGGGGCGCCAGCGATGGCGATCCAGTGCAGAGCGCCGATCCTTGGAGCGGCGGGCGACAGACGCCGGCGACGGCGGCGCCGCGGCCAGATGCAGCAGCAGCGCCAGGGGATGTATCTGACCGCTCGCGGAGAACAGTGGGCCGCAGCTACGTCGAGCTGAGGCCGGGTCTCGAACGTGTCCAATCGCCCCGCCCCAGCCCGCGCGAGGCCGAACTGCGACGACCGCGATTAGAAATCTCTGACAGGATGAGCTGCGCACAGCAAGAATCTGCTCGACCAGCAGGTCTGGCAACAACGTTGCTGGCCCGCGCGGCAGGAGCGTGGAATGCTGCATCCGCCGCGCCTGAAGCACCCACAGACCCAGCGGCATCATCAGCAGCACCACCGCCACCGGCAGCGCCGCGCTTGGCCAGAGCAGATGGCGCCATCCCGGCATTGCAAGATAGCGGGCGAGACTGGGTAAGCGACGTCGGCGCCCGAGCCGCCGCGCTTATAGCCCTGCGCGCCGACGCGCAGTTGCCCAGCTGGGCGAGCTGGGCCCGCGCGCCATCTGTCTCGGCCCGCGGCCCGCGGCGCCAGGGCGCCGCGTGGATCGAGCTCCGCGCGGCCGCCGCAGTCCGCGCCAGCAGCAGCGGGCCGCCAGTATAGGACACCCCCGTGACTTGGCCCGATTTCATCAGAAGGCCCCCGTCGGCGCAAGCCTGCCATGTGGGAGGGCGGCCTGCCGGCCTCGACACTTGGATGTCGAGCGGCGGCCGGCCCCAACGCAGCGCGCGCGCCGCTTTCGACCGCGCGCAACGACGGCGCCTCGTCGAGCTCCCGGGCGCGCAGCCAATTGGCGCCAAGTTTCTTGCGATAATAGGGCGAGCAGCGACGCGAAGCCGCGCTGAGCTGAACAGGGGGCCGCGCGAATCCACATCTTGCGCCGGCCGCCGCGCCCGCTGCCCCCCCCATCGGCGCGTTCGGCGGCGACGACCGGGACTGTCATATTTGTCTCGAGGCGCCTTCGTGCATGGCGACCGGGCGGTGCGCCTTCAATGCCGTCGCACCCTGCGCCCATGGCGCCATTTGCAGCTCGTGCAAAACGGCGACTCCCGCGCGGTGCATTGCCGGGCGCGCCGCGGCCCAGCCGACGTCATCGCCGACTTCCGATTCATAGGTGCAGAGCGCGCTACGGCGGGCCCGACGACTGTCGTCGGCCCGCGCGGCGGATCATGATTCGACGGGCCCAGCGCCCATGGCGCCGGCGCTCTCGGCAAAGGGGGGCGACGCGCCCGGGGGGGCGCCGCCGCAACGTGACATCGCGCAGCGCTCCCAGCCCCACCAGCACCCAGGACATCGCGGCAGGACCTCCTGCAGACACCAGGCAGCGCGTCTAGCTGCGCGTCCGCCGCAGATGCAGCAGTGCCCTACGGCGCCCACCTGGGCTGGCACGCGCCTCCGTGCTGGCCGACGCTCCCGCGGTGGACCACATCATCGGGCATCTTCCAAGGGTCTTCAGTTTTGACCCCCCCCTGATCTCTCGGCGGCGAATGAACTGGCCCAAACCTCGTCGTCACGGCGGATATTCTTTTCCCTTCTACTGTTGGGCGGGCTGGGTAATGTTTGGGGATCATTTCTTCAGCGGAATCGCCCATTCTGAGCTGCCCTGCGCGCGATTGGATATGCGGGCATCTTCGCACGAGGCTCGCACTTGGACTTGCTTCGTTTGAATGCGGAGTTATTTGCTCAAGCTCGTTTGGCGAGCACTGCTGGCAGAACTCCTGCGGGCGCCAGGTCGGCACGCGCGGCGACGCGGGATTAGTTCCATTGCAATGTTGGGCGGGCATGGTAATGCTTGGAGAGAATCTTCAACGGAGTATTCCATTGAGGGTTACCCTGCGCGCGTGGGGAGTTGCGAGCTTCTGCGCATGAGAATGTTAATGCAAATGCGTTTCGTCTTGATCTACGAGTTGGCCCGAACGCGCCTGCTTAGCACCGCTGGTAAAACTCTTGCTGGCGCCTGGTCGGCGCGCGCGGCGACGTGGGATTAGTTCCCCTGTGTTGTTGGGCGGGCTGGATAATATTTGTGGGCGATCTCCCCCGTGGAATGATCCATTGCGGGTTGCCTCGCGCGCGGGGGGATTGGTGGGCATCTTCTCATGGGGGTTCAAATCAGAGCTGTTTCTCTTTGGTTTGCGAGTTTGCTCACAGTATTGCCCTAGCACTGCAGGCGTAGCTCCCGCTGGCGCCTGGTCGGCGCACGCGGCGCCGTGGGATTAGAGTTCTATCATTGTTGCGTGGGCTGCGGGCTACCGTGCGCGCGGGGGGAGTTGAATGCTTTTTCATAGGGGATTGCACTAGGAGTTGCTTCGTTTTGCTCCGCGAGTTTGTTCGATGTTGTCTGCCTGACACAGCTGGCAGAACTCTTACCGCCGCCTGTTCGGCGCGCGCGCCCCGCGCGAAGTTGTTCCCTGCGCGGGCAGCGCAGTTCTCGCCATAGCTTTGCATTGCCCAAGCGACAGAGGACGGATTGTTTAAGGGCCCGCGCAAGGCCTGAGCATGAACAGTCCTTTTCTGGATGGAACCGTCAGGATCGAGCTTCCTCGCGCCAAGTGTCTGAGCCAAGATTTCCCGCGGGCGTTGTCGGCGGGCGCAGCGGGGGGGGAATATTTCATTCCCTTTTCGTTGGCGGGGCGCCGGGCTGTCCATCGGGCTGCCGAAACCATAAATCATGTCATTCATGAAGGGGCTCCTAGAGACTTTCAATGGTAAAGGGCGCGACTTCTTGGCAAGCCTCGTAGGCAACCGATTAGGCGCCGTCGTCGACGCCAGCGCTTGGCCCGACCTCTGGGCGCCCAAGGAACCTAACCGACGTGGCCCAGGAGGCGAGGCCCGCGCCCGCGGAGGAGAAGCTGTCGACCCACTATACGCGGCAGGAGTCGGCGACGGATCGCGGGTCGCGCGCTGGGAGGCACGCCGCCCGCATCGGCGCGACCACGCAATGCGCCAGGCGCGCCCCGGCCGCGGAGTTCGCAGGCTTCGATTTCCCCGCCCTTCTCGGTTTCCAATTCACGCAGTCCAACGACGGGGCGGGGCGGCGGAAACCGGCGCAGCGCGCGAGCACCCGATTTTTCATGGGCCTGGCGGTTGCGAGATCACGCCGGGTCCTGGCACCATCTTTTCCAGTTGAAATCGGCGCCGAGTGGCCGCCGCTTGCGCATGCCAGTCGGCAACATTGACCGATTTCAGCCGCCCTCCGGGGGGCTGCCGCTCAAGCAGTTAGAATTGTTGGCAGTGGGCAACGACGACCAGGGCGACGACGCCAACGACGGCCGCGAGAGTTCAGGAAGCCCAAGATCCAGCTTCTGGGCTCCAGCGCGCAAGCACCTACGCGGGGCGCGCCACAGGCGGCAGTCTTCGGCCTGCGCGCCAGCGCGGACGTCAGTCTCGCGACCTATTGTCGCGAGCTGGGGTATGCGGGCGTGGCAGCTATTGCGCCGCCGTTCTTTTGCTTGACGATTGCCTAGGGCTCAGGACTTGCCCTCTATGGCATCGACTTCTTGGGCGGCGTTTTGACCCCCGATTACCGCGGCGAGATCGCGTTGATCATGCGCGACAGCAGTCCGCGGACAGTCGTGGTTGAGAGAGGCCAGCGAAACGCCCAGTTTATACTGGAGCGTATCATCGACGATGCCCAGATCGTCGTCGATCCCAACCTTCCTCCGGCCTTCCGTGGATCTAAAGGCTTCGGCCAGACCGGCATGACGCGCGTCGGCTACGATCCTATCCAGAGGCAGGGAGTCTGCTCGGCATCCCCAGGGTCTGGCGGCAACTGCGTTGCCGAATGCTCCAAGGAGGTGCCCCAGCACCAGTCCACGAGGCTGCCCCACCCGACCTGCCCAGGCAAAAGCGGACAGCAGGGGCAGGTCGCCCCGCCTGGGTCTTCAAGAGGGGACGGCGCACATCGCTAAAGCTACAAGAGCACGGCTACGACGCCTGTCCTATGGCAGGGCGCATGCGCCAGAAAGCAAATATACAGGAGGGCCGCGTGCCCAAAGCACGCAAGCCGGTCGTAAAGGACCGCGACGACGACTGCGGCATTGACCCCGTGGATCCAGTCCCATATTCCCTTGGCTTCCCATCCATTGGCGAGCCAGGTCTTTCCAGCTTCCATTCGGCGGCGGACGGCGAGTCTGCGAGTCCGCGCGTCACCACCGCATGTTTCCATGATGTCGGCGCCGCGGTCAATGGAGGTGAGGTGGGTGAGAAGGTGGTGAATGGTGAATGTTGTCGAGTTTGGCAGGCTGCGTCGTTTGAGCACCCGCCAGATGGCGATCTTATGCCAGGGCCGAAGAGCCGTGGAACCACCATGTCGGGAAACCTGATGTGAAGCTGCTGTGGAAGTTGTCGTCGTCGTCGCATTCCGTAGACCCCGTTCATGGCCCCCCCATTGCACGCCGGTCGTTGAAATTAGGATTCGCAAATTTCATTATATTCTAGGAGCCTTCCTATTTCAATGACCGAAAGGTTTCACCTTCTCCGTCCTCTTAGGGGGCGGGCGGGAACCCAACACATGTCCAATGCCGTCCTGCTTCATCTTTCCATTCAGTTGTTTCCGATCGACGGATAAGCAACGCCCAAGGTTTAGAGTTTCATCAGGCACGCCCGGGATGCGTTGAGTGCGTCACGGTGTGTTTCAGCGTGAATCTGCGAGGCGACCAGATGATAGATGCGCGCTTGGCGTCATGGGTACATCGGCCGCGCCCTTTCTTATCTTAGGGTGCAACCCCAGAGAGCTTTATTTCAGTATCGGCGCTGGTATATCCGTGGGCGACCAATGACCTAATCTTGAAGAATCCCGTTTCGTCAGGCTTACTTCCAGTTGGTTCGGCTCAACCACCCGCTTAATATGGTTTAATCGGGTTTACTGTTTTATCTTCTCGGGCGTAGGGGCCGTTAATCGAGATTACGAAGACCTCCAAGGGGTTACTTCCGAATCGACCCTTGCACCGCAACGCCCACGGGCAAATCGGCTGCCATCGCAGTCCAACATCGAAACCATATGTTTTCTGTCCTGTTTTCGTCGTTCCGCACGTTGTTCGTTGACTTCCCGCGACCGCTAAAGAAGCTGATGCGTCCAGGGTTCTCTGGGTTTCTGCCTTGCTGCGTCTCGCGAGCGGTCGTTTAGGGGTGGGGGTCTCTTGCGATGTCTTTTGTGGCCGCGTCCGCAGGATGGTTAACCGTCCCAAAGGTACCCTTGCATCCTTGCCTCCGCGATTTGTCCATGACTCCTTTCGATGACCAGACCCGCTCGAAAACATGGGCGTACGAAGGACTTGATCGTGCACCTTTACTATCAATCTTGACTGTACGACCGCGTGGACGATTGCGTCGACTTGTTTGGCTCAAGGTGTCTCTCATTTGAGGCGGTCTGTACACGATTCGTTCGCGGCCCAAGGAGGTTTTTCGCGATGGCCGCTGCGGAGAGCACCGTGACGCTGTCCATGGACGAGGTGGCCAAACACAACACAAAGGAGGACTGCTGGGTGGTGCTCTACGGCACAGCCTACGATCTGGGAAAGTTCGCCAAGGTGCACCCCGGGGGGGCGAAGCTGATCTTCGACTGCGCTGGGAAGGATGCGACCGCCGTGTTCGACCCCATTCACCCGAAGGATATTATGCAGAAGCTGCTGAAGCCCGCCCTAACCATGGGCGTCGTGGACCCGGCCACCATCCGGGAGGAGCACAAGGCGAAGCCGCCAGAGAAGGCGGCCCCCGCCCCGAAGACGGCGGCGCCAGCGGTCGCGGACGGCGAGGCGCAGATAGTGGAGTTCGTAAAGCCGCCCCTCGCCGCGATGTTGAACACGTTCGACTTCGAGTCGGTCGCCCGGGAGGTCATGGAGTCGCAGGCCTGGGGCTACTACTCCAGCGGCGGTGATGACGAGATCACCCTCCGCGACAACCACATGGCTTTCCAGCGCGTCACGATGCGGCCGCGCATCCTCGTGAACGTTTCGGAGATCGACCTTACCACCAGTTTCCTGGGCGTGTCGTCCTCGCTGCCGCTGTACTTCACCGCCACCGCCCTCGCGAAGCTGGCCCACCAGGACGGCGAGGTGGCCATCGTGAAGGCCGCCAAGAAAGCGGGCGTCCCGTACATGCTGCCCACCCTCAGCTCCTACACTTTGGACGAAATGTTGGACGCGCGCGCGCCCGGCCAGGAGCTCTTCTCGCAGCTGTACGTGAACCCGGAGCGCTCCCGGACGCAAGAGTATGTGGAGAAACTCGAGAAGAACGGCGTCCGCGCCCTCTTCGTCACCGTGGACGCGCCACAGCTCGGGCGGCGCGAGAAGGACATGCGCAACAAGTTCACCCAGCAGGGCTCCGACGTGCAGGGGGACGACGAGGCCGAGGGCGAGGTGGACCGCTCGCAGGGCGCCACCCGGGCTATCAGCAGCTTCATTGACCCCAGCCTCAATTGGGAGGACGTGCCCTGGCTGCAGTCCATCACCAAGATGAAGGTCCTCCTCAAAGGCGTGCAGTGCGGCGAGGACGCCGTGCAGGCGTACAAGGCTGGCCTCGCCGGGTGCGTGCTCTCGAACCACGGCGGCAGGCAGCTGGACACCTGCCGCTCCGGGATCGAGGTGCTGCCCGAGGTCATGGAGGCCCTGCAGGCGGCGGGCTACAAGAAGGAGGACTTCACCGTCTTCATCGACGGAGGCATCCGGCGGGGCGCGGACATCTTCAAGGCCGTGGCCCTCGGCGCGGCCGCCTGCGGCGTCGGCCGCCCCGTGCTCTATTCCCTCGCTTCCTACGGCGAGAAGGGCATCGTGCGCATGGTGCACATGCTGCAGGACGAGCTGCAGATGGTGATGCGCCTCAGTGGCACCCCGAGCATCCCGAGCATCACGCCCAACCACGTCATTACAAGGAACCTGGCCGACCACGTCGTCCCGCTGCCGCAGGACAACCTGGTGCAGGGCACGTACATGCCGCTCATGCCAGCGGCGAGGCTGTGAGCGCGGCGCGGTGCCTAGCGCCACGCCAGCGCTTGGGCCCGCTGCCCTCTGGGCCCAGCGTTTTGTCTGCGGAGTCGCGCCCGCAGAGGGGGGAGGCGGAGACTCAATCTGTGCCCTTCGCGAATTCAGCCGTTCTGGCTTCGCGAGGCGCGGCTAAGCTGCGCCCCAACAGTTCTCCTTGTGCGTCCGGCGGCGACCGAACGTTCGGTCTGATGGGCGGCCAGACGTTATATATGTAAGATAGCCTCTCGATCAGTGCCTTTTCATCGTGGATGTGCTCAGGGTGGTTTTATGTCCGAGTCGTCCGTGCCCTAGCAGTAAACAGAGTTGTCCGTGTCGAGTAGACCATGTTTCTCCGTTGTGAGTCTTGTAAGAGACCGTGCGCCTTTCAAAAACAATATCTCGAGCGAAAAAGCATGATTACGTCGACTTGTTTGCAGGTCGCGCGTAAGCGCGGCGCGCGCCCCAATTGCCAACGAGCGCGCACGCAGTGGGAGCGACAGGGGGCTCACCGACGGCACAAATTGCTCAACGGCCACACTTGGGTCGGAAGAAACGGGGGGGTTAGGGGCACCCCCCTTTCACTAGATCATCTCTTTCGTTAAGTCGGGCACGTCCCTCTGCAGGAGAACTATAAAAAAGGTAAAAAATAGTCAAGGGGCAATTTTTGATTATTTCCCAACCATCCTGTGGTGTTGGGTCCTCGTTTTGAAGAGACAGCGCACCGCGTCTCATTCCTCGCCTCTCCGCTCCTCTCCTCTCATCTCTTCCTCCCCCTCGTCCCGCTCCTCCCTCCCCCTATCTCCCACCGTCAGCATCACCATCATCATCATTCCCCTCCTCCCTCCTCCCGTGCCGTCATCATCATCATCGTCGTCCGAGGGTGGCCCGATAGGGAGCGTCGTCCGAGGGTGGCCCGATAGGGAGCTCCGCAGAAGGCTCCAGTGGCAAGTTTCGCATGGCCACCGCACCAATTTCGGCACACACCCCACACGGTTCGTGGCCCATAAGGAGCTCCGCAGAAGGCCCCAGTGGCAGGGTTCGCATGGCGCCACCGTACCCATGTCGGCGCACCCCTCACACGTCTCGTGGCCCCATAGGGAGTTCCGCAGAAGGTCCCAGCGGCGGGGTTCGCATGGCGCCACCGCACCCATTTCGGCACACCCCTCACACGGTTCGTTCCCAATCATCCCGTGATGTTGGGTTTTCGTTTCGTTTTAGAGACAGTGTTCCGCGTCCACCTCTCCTCTCGTTCCTCCTTGCCCTCCTCCCTCGTCCCATCATCATCATCATCATCATCATCATCATCATCATCATCATCATCATCATCATCATCATCATCATCATCATCAGCATCATCATCATCATCATCACCTTCACCATCACCATCACCATCAGCATCACCATCACTGTCATCATCAACAGCAATATCAACATCATCATCAACATCATCATCAGCATCAGTATCATTATTATTGTTAGCATCATCATCAGTATCATCATCATTATCATCATGAGTATCATTACCATCACCATTACTATCACCATCACCATCATCACACCATCATCACCATCGCAATCATCTCATCATCATGACATAATCACCATCATGATCATCACACCCGTCACCGTCATCGTAATCACCATCGTCATCACCATTACGGCCGCCATCATCACCATCATCGTCATCGTTCCCCGCCCATTCCTGCACGCCCTCACACGGTTCGTGGCACCATAAGGGGGTTCCATCGAAGGCCCCAGTAGCAGTGTTCGCATGCAGTTCCACCATCATCTCGGCGCACCCATCATACGGTTCGTGGCCCCATAGGGGGCTCCACCGGAGGCCCCAGCGGCAGGGTTCGCATGCAGTTCCACCTTCATTTCGGCGCACCCCACACACGGTTCGTGGCCCCATAAGGGGCTCCACCAGAGGTCCCAGTGGCAGGGTTCGCATGCAGTTCTTTTCTCATCTCGGCGCACCCCTCACACGGTTCATGGCCCCATAGGGAGCTGCACCGAAGACCTCAGTGGCACGGGTCGCATGCAGTTCCACCCTCATTTCGGCGCACCTTTCACTCGGTTCGTGGCCTCATAGGGAGCTCCATCGAAGGCCCCAAAGGCAGGGTTCGCATGCAGTTCCACCCTCATTTCGGCGCACCCCTCACACGGTTCGTAGCCCCGTAGGGAGCTCCACCGAATGCCCCAGTGGCAGTGTTTGCATGCAATTCCACCCTCATTTCGGCGCACCCCTCACACGGTTCATGGCCCTCCACCGAATGCCTCAGTGGCAGGGTTCGCATGCAGTTCCACCATCATCTCGGCGCACCCCTCACACAGTTCATGGCCCCATAGGGAGCTCCATCGAATGCTCCACAGGCAGGGTTCGCATGCAGTTCCACCTTCATTTCGGCGCACCCCTCACACTGTTCGTGGCCCCATAGGGAGCTCCACCGAAGGCTCGAGCGGCAGTGTTCGCATGCAGTTCCGCTCCCACTTCTGTGCCCCTCTCACACGGTTCGTGGCCCCATAGGGAGCTCCACCGAAGGCCCCATTGGTCAGCGTTGTTTTTTTCCTCTCGGGCATAACGCTCGTTACCTGGGCCAACCCTCCCCCCCCGGGTAACGCTAACGATCGTGCCTTGGGGGAGGGGAGGCCTGGCCCCCCTACATGCTGGGAGCGGACACTCCGCAGATATGGTGTTGTGCTTACAGGCATGACGTGGTCTGAACGGCACGCGGTGATGCTCACAAATGTGTTGTAGCGCTCGCAGTCGTCGTCGTCGTCGTCGTCGTCGTCCATCGTCGTAGTCGTCGTCCTCGTCCTCGTCCTCGTCGTCGACGTCGTCGTCGTCCAATGCAGCTGGCGATGGCTCAGCTACCGCAGGCTGGTTCGTCCATTGTTCAGCAAGACAGTATGCAGTATGCAGTGGTTTTCTCTCTACCTTCTGGCCGGTGCTCGGTTACAGTGCGATGCAGTCAGCGCGCCTAATAAGGACGCGCGCATTCTCCGGGCCACCCTTGTTTCCTTGCCTCTGCCGCCTGTCCTGTACCGCTTTCAGTGGCCAGCTTGCAAAACAAATCTTAACTTCGGCGTCCAAGGGTCTTGCGTCCTTACCACCCGTCCTTAATGCACGTCTCGATTGTAGACCCAGCGCCATGGAGAAGATGAAGACTGGGCGGCCCCACGCATTCTCCCGCGGGCGCTGTGGTGTGCGCAGGCGCCGTGGTTCACGCAGGCAGCGTGGTGCACACCGGCGCTGCGTGGCACACGGCTGCTGCAGTGTACACAGACGTTGTGGTATACGCAAGCGCTGTGGTGCACGCAAGCGCTGTGGTGTACACCGACGCTGTGTGTTCACTCGGCTGTTGTGGTGTACGCAGGCGCTGTGGTGTACGCAGGCGTTGTAGTGCACGCGTGTAGAATTCTCGGGGGGTTTTCGAGTAATCAAGTTTCCATGGGGGCTTCTTAAAATCATCCCCTTTCAAACCATGGTTGTCTTTAGAATCCTATTCTAAACACCCGCTGCTGTAGTATACAAGCACTGCGGTGTGCATGGGCGACGTGGTGTTGCAGTGCACGCGTCTGTTGTGATGTACGGAGGCACTGTGATGTGTACACAGGTGCCGCTGTGTTGCACGCAGGCATTGGGCACTGTCGCGTGCACATGCGATTGATGCGCCAGTGGCGCGGACGCACCCTGGCGGGCGCACGCCGCGGCCGCCGTTACCGTTGCCCTCCCGCCCGACACTCCTTTCCCCCCGGGTAACGGCCGTTACTCGGGGGGGAAAAAAACGTCATGTGGCAGGGTTCGCATGCAGTTGCGCCTTCATGTCGGCGCACCCCTCGCACGGTTCGTGGCCCCATAGGGAGCTGCACCGAAGACCTTAGTGGCACAGTTCGTATGCATTTCGGCGCACCCCTCACGCAGTTCGTGGCCCCATAGGGGCTCCACCAGAGGCCCCAGTGGCAGGGTTCGCATGCAGTTCTTTTCTCATCTCGGCGCACCCCTCACACGGTTCGTGGCCCCATAGGGAGCTCCATCGAAGGCTACGGAAGGGTCCGGGGCCTGTCCAGAGGGGGGGGGGGCGTAACCAAATTTGGTTACAGTGGGGAGCGGGGAAGTCAAGGGCCTTTCTTGGGGCAGGGGGCACCATAACCAAATATGGTTTCGGTGTGTGCGGGGTTCCGCGCTGTTTCTGGGGGGTGGGGAGAGCGTGACCAAATTTGCTTACGGCGGGGGGCCGCGAGGTCAGGGGCGGGGGGGGACCGCGGGACGACCAGCGCTGGTCGGGGCGACTCTGCCCCGCGCTTGCGATGCTGTATACGAGGGTCAGATTTTGTCCTGTTTGGCAAGGGTGTTGCGCAGCCGATTGCAACTTTGAGAACGTTATTTGTGGCAGTCGAAAAATCCGAGTGCGCCGACCCGGGGGGGCGACGACGACGACGACGACGACGACGACGACGACGACGACGACGACCCCAGACCTCGAAATCCGTTCAAAACCGGTCCTCGAACCATGTTTTCGAGGTCCCGGGACCCCTGTTTTGGAGTTCTCGGGGCGTATTGAAGCACAGTGAACGTTACTTTTGCGTGAAAACCCCAGAGCCTCCGAGGCTCAGGGGGGGTCGAGGTTTGACGTTTAGGTCCGTTCGATTTTCATGTCGTATACAACGTATCGCAAAAACAAGCACTCGTTCACATCAGATTATGTTTTCGTTGGATTTCAATATTATTTCAACATTGAAGTAAATCCTTGTGAAGAGCCCCAGGAGGCCTTCCAGGAGGGGGGGGCACCGTAATCAAGTTTGGTTACGGTGTGGGGGGAGGGGGAGGGGCGGATGGGAAGGGCCTAGGACCTTTCCAGGAGGGTGTGTGGACCGTAACCACATGTTCTTACGGTGGAGAGTGGGGAGGTCAGGGGCTTTTCCATGGGAGGGGAACCATAACCAGATTTGGTCACGGTGTGTAGGGGGATCCGGGGCCTTTCCAGGAGTGTGTGGGGGGGGGGGGGGGGGGGGGGGCGTGACCAAATTTGGTTATGGCCGAGGGCGGCGACGTCAGGGGCCTTGCTGGGGGAGGGGGGGGCCATAACCAAATTTGGTTACGGTGGGTGGGGGGGCGGGGGGGGGGGTCCAGGGCGGCGTTTTTTTCCCCGGGCCTGTCATGGTGAGTATTGGAACCCATATTGGGGCATCTATGAGGAGGGCGATGCCTCCAGTGTGAAAGCACAACAAATTCATTCGTCCAGATCTGATGCGCGCGCCCCGCCCGTAGCAACCCACGTGGAAAACCACCGTCACAAGTTGCCACCTCGGTCAAAACATGCGTGTATTGCGATTTGGCAAGGGCCTGTGCGCGTCGCTGTGTCTCCCGCGCTTTCTGCCTTGCGCGCGTCGCGGGGCTCTCCGGGGAATTAGCGGCAGCGGGATTTTTGCTCATCTGGCCTTGGCCTCGTTTTGAAATCGATCACAGGCGCATTCGGAACGACGGCGGTGACGACTGCGAGGACGAGGGCGTTGACGAGGACGACGACATTTTGTGAAGCCACCCCGGATTACGACGAGAACGACGAAGATGATGAAACGTCCGTAGCCTTGAATGGCTCGAGCGGGCGTCCGTGCGGACTCTGGCGCGCGCCCGGCGCTCCCCTGGACGGACGACCCCTGCTCGTGTGCGGGACACCCCGCGCGGGACGACTGCCCCGAGCCGGCGGGGCTCAGGCTTTCGTGGGCGCGTCCCCGCCGCGCGCTGGCCGGGCGCCGCGCGGATGCCTCCGAAGGGAAGCAGGGCCCAACGCAGGGCTAGAATTGTCCAAGAGACACGCGCCGCGGGCCCGAAGTTCCAAGTGTGCTTGAAATCGAGCAAGTGACTATATTTGCATGGGCCCCCGCGGCACTGCGGCAGACCGGGGGCAGATCGAACGCGCCCCAGATCCGCGCACGGAGCTCCGTCGCCTGAAACAAGAGCTCGCGCAGGTCGAGGGGGTTGGCCCGAAGACGCCGCAGCGTTTTCGGGAGGGTAAAGCTCGGCGCAGGATGACTGGGAAGTGAACGGCGTCGCCGCGCCCGCCCCCGACGCCAGGCGCCCCGTTGAAGGCGGCTCTACAGACGCGCCGCGGATGCGCGCGGCCCAGGGCCCCCCGGGCCGACTCCCCGGACAGCGGAAGGCCGACAGGATCGAATTGCCATGGCATTCCGCGAGATCTTGGTCTGGCGTGAGCAGTGCCGCCGCATGCCGCTGCGCGCCCATGATGGGCTCGAAGATGAGCTCGCGCAGAAGTGGTGCAGGCGGAGGCCTTCATCGCGGCTGACGCCGCGCGGGGCCTGAAGATGCGCGTCGAAGCGCTGGCGGCGCAGTCGGAGGCAGCAAAGCAGGATGATCGCCGCGCTGCGCGCGCACAGCTGGCGCCGCGCGCAGCGGCAGCAGCGCGGGCGCGAGGGTCACGACGTCCACGACGACGACTGGTGGAGCCAGCTTTGCATCGGTCGCGCGGCGGGCGGCGCCCGTGCCCGAGCTTCTCGAACCCGTGCAACACCTGCTGCGTCAACGCGCCCCTGCAGCGCCTGCCCCGCTGCCCCGCCGCGCGCGCCGCGCTCTCGGGGCAGGGGGGCGAGGGCGAGCCGCTGGTCGCGCGGCGCACGGGGCGGAGGGGATCTCGTCGATATCTTCACTCCAGCACGGCCGCTGCAGGACCTCGGGGTTCTTCCATCGGCAGGGGGGGGGGGGGGATGGGCGAGTCGCCAGGGCGGGGGGCGGGGGGCAGTCGGCATTGGTTTCGCGCCCCTTCTCGAGGAGCTGCGCGCCTCGGCGACCGCCTGCGCGCGGGGCGCCGCTGCCCGCGGAGGGCGTCGGCGGCGAAGTGCCCGCGCCAGCCCGCGTGGGCCGCTGGCGCCCTCGCGCCATTTTGGGCGCGTTCCTCGCGATGCGCGGTCTGCAATCTGGGGGCGCGGGCGCGAGCGAGGCGCTGTCGTTCAGCCTGGGCGACGGGCCGGGCCCTCGTCTTGTCTCCCAGACCGGATGGGGCGCGGAGGTCGCGATGCGGCCCCCTTCTTTCGCGGGCGGGGCAGACGAGGGCGACGGCGCCACGTCGCCGCGGATTCCTCTCCGATGTGGGGCGCGCAGAAATTTGACGCGCGAGGGCCGTTGCGCCGCGGCGCCTCCATGGGCGGGCGGGCGACTGCGAGCGAAGCCGGAGTCGCTGGCGACGCGCGCGCCACGCAGATTGGAGCGAGGCGACGGTTCGGCGCTCTCCCTCGCCGGCTGCGACGTCGCGCCCGAGTGGGGCGAGCAGCGCGCGGAGGTGGTTCTGAAGGCAGGGGGGAGACGTTGCGCGCCGCCTACGCCCAGTGCATCGCGCCCGAGGGGTCTGACTCGGCCCCGCCGAGTGTCCTTCCTGATTGGCCCCCAAGGTCATTGCAAAGCCCACTTCGAGGAGGATGGGGGCAGGCGCGCTGCGGACGACCTGGGCGATCGGCCGCGCGTGGCCCCGCGGGCGCCCGGCGCCGAGCACAATATGCCCCGTGTGATTTGTCTCTCGAGAGGGCGGGCTCCAGGGCGGCGCGCGCCGCGGCGCGCCCCTGGCCGCCAGCGGCTGTCGTCGACGGCGCGGCGGGCGCGGGGCGACGGTGGCGACGTCGACGCGGACGGCGAGGCCAATGCCTTGATGGAGAGGGCGAGGAAGAGGAGGGGGGCGAGGAGGATTGCGAGGCTGGCGATGGCCAGTCGCCGCGGCGTCCGCGAAGAGCGACGCCCCTCCCGAGAAGCGGCCCCGCCTCCGAGGGAAGCAGGGCTGCGCTGGGAGGCAGCAGGAGAGGCGGCAGAGCGGCGCTTGGAGGCAGCAGCAGAGGCTGCAGAGCCGCGTCGGGGGGCAGCAGGAGAGGCGGCAGAGCTGCGCTGGGAGGCAGCAGGGGAGGCAGCAGGGCCGCGCTGGGAGGCGGCAGGAGAGGCATCAGAGCCGCTGGGGGGGGGGGGGGGGGGCAGCAGAGCCAAGGCCGCGCTCGGAGGCAGCAGAGCCGAAATGACCAGGAGCGCGGCTGCAAGCCGGTGGAGGTGCTCCGGCATGCGCGGAAGCCGAAGAGCAAGGGCAACAACGCCGACGTGTCCAGGCAGGACGCCCAGAACCACTCCGCCGCGCTTGCCCCGCGCAGCAGCAGGGGGGCCAAGAGCTCGCAGGCGGCCTGCGAGGCGCGCCGTGATTGCGGCGACCTCTTCCTGCTCTTGCACTTGCTGGAGCTGCTGGCCGCTGCTGGCGACCTGCTGAACCATTGCCCTGAAACCGTCGTCTACGCCGGCGACGACTGCGCCAACCGATGGGCGACGATGCTGCGCGCCCCCGATCGGCCTAACAAGTTTGCTGGCAGGCTGCGGGGGGCGCTTTGGGTCACGGAGGGGGGGATTTTCGACGCCGAGCGTAGGCTGGAGAGCGGGGAGTTGCACATGCGCCGCGTCGCGGAGCTCCTGGACGAGCGTCTCAACTCCGTCCGCGGCGCACGCTCCGCGGTGGCCGCGGTCCGATTGGCGGTGGGCGACTGGCCGGGCGGGCAGGGCGACGGGCGCCCGCCGCGGGCGCGCCTGGCCGAGGCGTGGCAGCGCAGACCTTGCAGACGCGGCCCGCCCCAGAACTCGGCCATGCCTGGCCGCCTCCTGGATCGTTCTGAGTGGTTCCAGTGCCCCGCGCTCGCTTGGCAGCATGCCTGCCGAACGCGCGAGGCGGCCGCCGGGAGGCGTTCATGGCGCGCCAGGGGTCGACGGGGGGCAGCGGCGGCGCCGGGCGCAGCGCGCGGCGCGGTGCGAGCTGGAGCCGCGCCCGCCGTCGCCGTCGGAGAGGCGCCAGGCAGGCGGGCGGCGGGACTTGCGCCCGACCCCCCCTGGACGCGCCCCAAGCGCTGGCGCTCCCGGCGCCGGCGACAAGGGCGTCGAGTCGAGATCGCCGGGGGTCGGGCGGCTCTCCTCGCCCTCGCTGCAGTTGACTGACTGACAGGTTCCACGTCCCCCAGCGCCGCGCCGCCGCCGGCCCGAAGCTCGACTCGGAATCCACGCGGAGATCGCCGGCAGGATCGCCTGCGAGATCGGGCAGGCCCCCCCGCAGAGAGGGTCTGCCGGCAGGCGGCCGACGCGGCAGCATCGGCGGTTTGCGCTCAGGCGGCGTGCCAGGCGAGGAAGCCCCGCGCATTCCAGACCTGCGCATGCTGCGCCGCGCAGCAGCGGTCCGAGAAACTCCACTCCGAGTTTCTCGCCGGGGACAGGTGCACGAAAGGCCGGGCCCAGTGCGCGGAGTGCCTGTCGCCCCAGCGGCATCACCGACGTCGGCCCCTCATGCCGCGCGTGGAGCTGGCGTCGTCGGCCGTGGACTTCCCCCGCGATAATTGCGGGGGCTCGCCGACGTCCTCGAAAATACTCTTGCACAAGAGGCGCGCGCCGCCAGAGGCGCCCGAAGGAAAGGTGCCAGTGAAAGGTTGCGACGATTGCTGGAGAGACCAGTGATCTGATCACCCCAAGTTGCCGCTCATGGCTTGGGCGAAAGACTTCTGGCTGGCCGCCGCCCGCCCGCCGCCGCTCTGGGCGGCCGCTCTCGCGCGCCAGTTGCTGCGCGCGTTCGGCCGCGTCGCGTTCGCGAAGATCCACCTGTCCAGCAAGGGCGCCGACGCGGCCGCGCGGCAGGGGCCCTGGCAGGGGCAGCAGTCGTGGAGGCAGAAGTTCTTGCTGCACGGCATGCAGGGCACCGCTGCCACGTTCGGGAACGGAAGCGCTTTCCACGCGACGCGGAGCTTCCCGCCAGAGCCCGACGTGCTCAGGGACACGTTCGTGGCCGTCTTCGCAGGCGCCGACGACGACGACAATGAGGGCACCCCCCTGACCGGCGAACAGAAGGAGGACAGGGCCCTGAGAGTCATGAGGGAGGAGGTGGCGTTGCACGTCGACGTGGCGGGGTACGACGCCCAGGCGCGGTTGTTGAAGCAACGCAACTACGTGCACAATGACCCGGGCGCGCAGTGCCAAACGGACCTCGCGAACCAGATCCCACCCCAGCCAGGCGTGCCTGACTGCGCGCTGGCCTGCGCGAAGTCTGTCCCCGCGGGCAAAGCGTTGGACGACGTCGCGCCGGCGCGGGGGCCCGCCTCGGCCACCGCTGGCGCGCAGGCCGAGACGAGCGCGAGGTCGCGCAAGAGCTGACCACGCGACTGTCCGTCCTCGAGGAACACGCGGACGACGTCAGCGATCTCGCGCCCCTGCCAACGCCCCAGGGCATGCTTGAGGATGGAGGGTCGGGCGGGTCGCGCGGCGACCAATCCGCGGATGTCCAGGCTCGAGGACCAGAGGGGCGAGGATAGAGCACTGCAGCCTGACAAGTTCGGGCGCCATCGCCTGCGGGGCCTCTGCCAGGAGTTCCGCGCGCGCTGTCGGGAGATCCCCACGGGGAGGACACGTTCAAGCTGCGCTGGCGCGCCCAGGCGTTGGAGACGAACAATTGCCAGGCGTGGGCGGGCGCGGGCGACATGGCGAAACCTGCAGAAGTCGCGTGGATTCCCGCCAAGGACGACCCGCGCTTCTTGCAGGAACCGCTTGGCTCCGACGGCCAGCGAAAAGCGAGATTTCGGGTGCCCACTTCGGGGCAGGCGGAGAGCTAGTGGAATCAGGCCCACAGACTTTTGCTAGACGGCGACTGCACTCGGGGCATCGGCCAGCTCCCCACGAACGGAGATGAGGACCCGCCGAAGCAGGTGGAGGGTCGGCTCTGCTGCAGCGTGACGCACTTAATCAAGAACCTCTTCTCACGGGAGGGGATGGAGTACGACGTGCCTGCCGACGATGAGAGGTACGTGGTAAGTCCCATAAGTCGTTTCCGGAGCTCCTATTACGGCGTGCACCTGCTGTGCTCCTTAATTCTGGAGGTCACGGGGGCGACCGACAGCGCCTGCACTTTCATGAAGACGGCTGGGGCGTTCGGGGCCGCTCGCGCCCGCGCAGACACCGCGCGGAGATAATCGAGAAGGCGCAGCTCAGGACGCAGCAGACGGGCGGGAAGAGCAAAGCGTCCTCAAGGACATTGGCACACGCGACGAGGTGCGCAAGGCCCTCGCTTCTTTGGGCCCGCCCACTACCAGTCAAGTCGGGCCCGACGGACACTCTGGAGTTGCGCGGAGAGGACGAGCGTTTTGGCCCGCCGTCCCACTTCGTCACCCCGAATCTGGCAGACACCAGGCAGCCCCTGATCCTTACCGTGCAGGAGGAGGAGTACACCTTCGACAACGACTTGACCGAGGCGGAGGAAGTCACGTTCAGCGAGATGTCGCAGCGCATCGCCGCGGTCGCCGTGGGCCAGGCCGTGGCGTTCGAGCGCCCTCGGCCTGCGCCTGAGACCGTCGGGCGGCGGCGAGGGGAAGCTCGAAAGGCTTCGCTTGGTCACCAACGGCATGGCGGCCGACCTCATGGGCGCGCCCGCGGCGTTCGGCCCCCTCGCGGCGGCCCTCGGTCTGGTCGAGGCTCAGGGTGGAGGCTCGCTGCACCTGCGCATCCTCGTCCGGCTGCTGCAGGATCAGCTGCGCGTGCTCTTGGACGTGCTGCAGCGCGACGAGGCGCGCTTCCAGGAACGCCTGAACCTGTGGATGCCACAGGCGGCGCAGGCCGTCGTCGCCACTCAGCAGAGCGCCGTGGAGCTGCATGAGAGGCGAGAACAAGCGCAGGATCGCGGCGCCGCCGCCCCCGTTCGGGCCCAACGAGAAGCTGCGCTTCAGTGCCGACGGGGGCGCGGAGATGGCGACTGCAGAACAGTTCGGAGTCGAAGGCGAGATGGGGCCGCAGGAGTTTTGGCTCTACGATGGCGAGACCGTGGGCGACGATGCGGCGTGGACAGGGCGTAGGGCTGTGGGGAACAAGGGGCACTGGCGGCGGCCGCTCTCCAGCAGCGCCTCCGGCATCTCCCCGAGGCGCCGCGGCGGGGGCGCCGGCGGGGCCCCTCCCGAGCGACGAGCGGATTGGCGAGAATTGCCGCGACGCGCGCGAGCTCGTCATCGGTTGCGGCATCCACCACTGCAGCCCATCCTGCTACAAGTACCATTCCGACAAAAAGTTCGGCTCAAAGATCGGCCGCCGCTTTTTCTACAACGCGGCGACATTGCGCACGTGGCCCGAAGGGGGGGGGGCTAAGAAGAGCGCCGGCTCCGTAAGCGCGGGAAGGTGTTGCGTGGCTGTATCGGCATATGCTGGGAGACGGACTGCCGCATGGCCGGGCGCATCGGTGCTTTCCAGCTTCGTGCCAGAAAGACTCCACCAAGTGCGCGGCGGTCGTCTCGGCGCGGTGCACCGTGGACGCGCAGGACATGCGACGGGTCTTGCCCCCGCGCCCGTGGACGGAAGGGTCGGAGCTGGAGCCGCCGGCGAACGAGGGGGGCCGCAAGAGCTACAACCATAGCCTCTACCCTCAGCGCTACTCAGACCTCTCAGTGGGCGCATGTGAGGATTGGGGCTGGTTCCAGCATTTGAACACCGCGTCCGCGGAGAAGTGGGACCTAGTCGCGGTCGCCGACTCGCTTGAGATCTCCAGGGAGCTCGCGATCTGCGACAGCCTGGCCGTGGACGGTGACGACGCTGCGCTTGCCAAGCTCCAGCGCGACCTGGAGCGGCGCGCGCTCGCCACCTTCGTGGGCGCCCACAACGCGAGCTGCCGCGTGATTTCGCGCGTCGCGAAGGGGGGCCCCAGCATGGGCGACGTGCCTTGCACTCTTCTCGACGGCGCGCTCCGCCCCAACAGTCAGCGGGGCGACAGGGGGGCGCAGGCCGAGGGCGACGCCGGCGACGAGGCCCAGTCGACCGCCGCAGGGAAGCGCAGGCGGGATTTCAAGCGCGCGCTGCCGGTGCTGACCCGCTTCGAGACTTGCTTCCGCAGGGCCTCCTGGAAGGGCGGCTGCGAAATAGTCTTCCCCATGCTCGTCGGGCGCCTCTCCTGCATGGCGCACCGCTGCTGGATGGTGTTCGCGCGGAAATCCACCCACCTCGCCGCGGTGTCCCGGCGCAGGCGACGCGGCCGGGCCGACGCCGCGGAATGCGCGCTCGCCGCCTCGATCACGCGCGCGGCCCCAGCACTGGGCAGCGGGCCGCGACGCTGGGGCGGCGCCAGCTGCAGCGCGAGGGCGCGGCGGCGCGCGTCAGCCCCGACGTCGAGGAGTTTGACGCGATCGAGTACGCGCACCATGCGTTCCAGATCGCGAGCGCCAGCGGCGGCTCGCTGCGCGACGCGACGAAGGCGATGAGCAAGACGCGGGAAGGCGTCGCCGAAGAAGTGCCGCTGAGGCACCGGGGCCGACTGTCGAGGGCCTCGCGCAGGGCAGATTCAGGGGCGCAGTGCTGAGCCAGCACGACGACTGGATGCACCGCGGGACCACCCTATTGTCCGAGACATGAGCACGTGCATCTATTGCATATTGGTGCACCGCGCGGAATTGCAGATGCACGTCCGCCCGGCCAGGGAGCTGGGTCCCGAGGGCAGCGGGGGTCGTGCCCGGCACGTCGACATCGCCTTCGATTCGTCCCACTCGGCGGCGCGGAATTGGATTCAGGGGCTGGCCGCCGAGCCGCGCGCCCCGGAGCCGGACGGCTTCCAGTTCGCGAGCGCGGAGTCGAGCGCGGAGGCGCACCACCTCATGAAGTCGCCGCTGCTCCGACCCGTGCACCTGCCGGACCCTGGCGGGCCCAGCGACACGAAGGAGTCAGGAGCGAAAGAAGGACGTACATGTACATGAATCCATGCTGGTTTCGAGAGTACGCATTGCGCAAATGTTCGTATTACGCGGCCGGTCTCGCGGATCGAGGGGCCGTGTTCATGTACATAGCTGGGCGCGTACGTCCTTTGTGGGCTCCCTAAGGAGCTGCGCTACCCCCGCGCGCGCGAGCCTGCGCGCGGCGCCGGAGGACGATCCGGAGTAGCCAGCGGAGCTGGCGGGGGAGGGCGTCTCGGGCCCATTCCAGCGCGGCTGGGAGTCGTTCGCCATTGCCCAGGAGCAATTGCCAAGGACGGCCCGGGCGAAGTGGCTCAGGAATGACTCCGGGTCGTGGGCGTCTCTCTGCATCTGGAACACGGAGGAGGTCGAGTCCGCGCCGCTTGCCAGTGCGCCAAGTGCACGGAGTTGGGCAACCGGTTGGGCAGCGTTCTGACGGCGCAGGATTACCGGGCCTTGGAGACCACGAAGTCCGCGGCCATTTCGACGGCATCTCCAAGGCAAAGGCTTCGAAGCCGAAGGGGCCGCGGAAAGGCGACGCGCAGGTCGCGGAGGCCCCCGCGTTCGGGGGGGCGCCGAAGATTCGGGGGCGGGCGCCGTGCAGGTGGAGGAACAGGGCATCCGCGCTCAGGGCGGCTTCGCGAAGCTGTGAGCCAACGATGCACTTAAGCAACACTTCGACCCGAGACGCTCAGGCAGATCTTGCGATTCGAGACCGCCGAGCGCGCGCAGGCCTTCGCGAAGGAGCAAGGCCACCACGACGATGGAGAACGGCGCGCTGCCTGGGCCGAACGACGCCGACGCGGTTCGCAGCCCGCGCCCTGAAGGAGGACGTCCTCGCTCCGTTCAGGGCCCTGCGCGATCTCGACGCAGACGAGCTGAAGAACCTGGAGACTCAGCGGAAAAGGTTCGCCAAGGGGAGCACGAAGGACGTAGACGCGCCCGTGGACGACGCCCCAGCTCCCGACGACGTCGGGGCAGCTGGCGCAGGCGCGACGCCGGCCGCGGCCGCGGCGGCGCCTCGTCACAATTTTCGACGACGGGGTCAACCCGAGAACAGGGAGGCCAGAGGACCGCCTTCTGAAGCCCTCCAGGTCCTGTTCATCACGGCTTTCGGGAGAGCCTGCAACGTGGTGTGGGGTGAGGAGCAGGAGATCAAGGACGGCAGCATGGCCGGACGCGCGATGTGGGAGACGCTCCAGTTCTGGCTCCTCGGCCAGGGCGGCAGCGGGAAGACCGCCATGGTGCAGGAGATCGCGCTGCCAGCCACGGACGCGCCGTTCTCTGTGGAACCGGGCAAGGCAAGTCCACGCTGATAGCCCGCGCGAAGTGGTCTCAGGCCGCGTTCGCAGGACCGTCAGTTGCCCCCGGGCGGAGGTCATAGGAGCGCAGCATTTCGAGAACAAGGGCATGCCCTCGGGGAGCAAGCTGAAACCGCCGCAGGACACGTGGGAGGCGGTCAAGTGCTTGATCCTGGAGGAGTGAGCATGATCTCGCCCAACCAGTACTACATGATGGCGTTCCGGTCCTACCTGGGGCGCAAGGCCGAGCGGGGCGCGGAGGGGCAGGAGTGCGACCCGGTCGGCGGCGTCTTCGGCCCGATGCCCATCGTGATCGACGTGGGTTCTTTGTTGCAGCGGAGGCCCATGGGAAGCAAAGTGGCCCTCATCTCCAGCTTCGAGGGACTGGGGGCGGCGGGCGTCAACCTCGCTCCAGAGTGCCAGGCCTCGATGAAGCTCTTCTGCAACGCGCCGCCGTGCTTCGAGCTCCAGGCGCCCAACCGCTTCAGGGGCGCGAAGCTCAAGGATCTCATGGCGTTCCTGCGCAAGCTGGGGAAGCAGGCCCCTCCTGCCACCTGGGCCATTTGGAACGCCGCGCAGCTGAAACCCGATGATCGTCGGCTCCGGGAGGAGAAGTTCCAGAACGGCCGCGCGATCGGGCCTGGCCTTATTGTGGCACCGTGGCGCGGCGGATGAACGCGCGTGCCTCGCGGGGCGCGGGCGCCCTGAAAAAGCCCCGCGCCCTCGTGCAGGGTGCCGACAGGTCTGGCCCGGCGATGAATGTCAAGGACGCCGCCAAGATGATGAATTGTGCCAGCTCGAACACCGGCGGCGTGCACGGACTTGCCCCAGCGCAAGCGGGCACGCGGATCCAGCTCCTGGAGGCGCTCCACCTCGAGCCCAGCCTCGCCAAGGATGCCGAGGGGCAGATCGCGCGCGTCGCCGCGGGCCCGCGGGATCGGGGCGACGTCGAGAAAGCCCAGAGAGACGGGGGAAGAGGATTTATCTGGAGCGCTTGCCGCTGGGGTTCTGGGCGCCCTTGGAGAAGTTCGCGGGCGCGCCATTCGCGGGCGACCTGATGTGTCAAGACGACAGCTTCGCGGGGGTCGCGGGCTGCGGGTGTTCATCGAGCCCCGCGCATCAGAGCCGTTTGCCTTCCGCGCCTCCAGGGCCACCCAGGCGGGCCCCCCGCGCTCGCGCGGCAGGGCCATCGCCGCGGCGGCGCGCCAGGGGCGCGCCGGGCGAGATGGCGACGCGGCGACGGAACGGCGCCCCCGGGCAGTCTACAGCGCGAGCCGTCCACAGCCAGACCATCTCTCGGCCCTGCGACTCTCGCCCCGGGCCGTCGGCTGTCCGGCGCAATGCCCCCTCGGCCGACGTCGCCCTGGCGTGGTCTTGGATTGCGGCCGCCACGAGATCGGGAACGGCAGTAATAAAGCCGACGACTGGCGGCTGGAACTCCGCGCGCTGCTGTCGCGCGCCGCGCGCCACGAGGACCTCCTGCCCGCGCGGGCGCCGCGCATCGAGTTCTCCCTGGCAGGGCCGCCGGGGGGTCGGCGGAAGCAGCTGGGGCAGTTTTGCAGCATGCGGCGCGCGCGAAGCGGTGGAGGAGCGAGGCCGCGGCCCTCGCCAGGGAGCTCGGCTTCATCCAGCTTGTCCGCGTGACCTGACCTATGGGCGCCCCGCCCGAACCGCGCCTTCTCTCGACTGTCCAATGGGTTATTTGGCCTCGCGCCGCGGACGACCGCGCGCGTCGCTGGGGCCCTTCCGGGGCGACCGGCGCGCGCCGCGGGAACTTCGCGCCGCGTTCTGCCTGGCGCCTCGCTCACCCGTCGTCGCTCTGCCCAGCGGCTGGAGTCTTGCCCGCGCTCAGCCAGCAAGCGAGCTTTTTTTGCTCCGTGCAGCGGACCACTCGCGCGCGTCGCTCGGACCCCGTCGGGGCGACCTGCGCGCGCGGCGAGGGCGCCGCGCTGCGCTGCGCCCGCAGCCTGGCACATTGGAGCGCGCGGGCAAAGAGTGAGGACAAGTCCTCATAAGGGGCGCGCCGACATGGGCGTCGCGGCGCGGGGGGGCTGCCGTCGGGATTCCCAGGGAAGCCCCCTGCGGCGGCCGTGCTCGGTGTCGCGAGTTCTCAGAGTCAGGGAGACCCACACCATTCACAGTCATATACATTTACGCTAGGCGTGCCCAGTTTCGCACTCATGCAAAAAAATTCACTCACACGCAAATTCATCCACAAGCAGGTTCATTCGCGCTCGCACTCACCCGCGCTCGGTCTCTCGTGCTTAGACCAATCGTATTCGCTTGTGTCGCGTAGGGAGCTCCACCGAACAAATATTCACACTTGTAGTATTCACAACTGCATATGGTTGGGTCCTTCGCCAGGCAATGTTTTAATTTTTTGTTGCTGGCTATCGTGAGAATTTGTCATTGGGACTCCGTTTGTAGGAGGACGTGCCCGATTTCATTTCTTGGTCAAGAATGACCCTAGTTCGAGTTTGCCCGCAGGGGTGACCAGGAGAGTTGGCCCGACGTTTCGCGCGATCCGGCAAGACGGTGCTCAATGAAGGCAAAATCCGGAGGGGAAAAAACACACTGGCACCATCAGTTGGCAGTTCCTTGGGAATTGTGGGAAACTACGGCCATCGGGGGGGAAAACGAAAACCCGGAACATACAAGGAAATATGTAATATCGTGGTACTTGTGTCAATTTGTTTATGGGTCCCAGGGCCCCTATACAAAAGTCGTAAGACATGTTGGCCTCGTCTCGAGAAACCAGGCGCTGCTCAAACATCATGTGTCGGAGGTCCGCGCGGATTTTTTGGATTGGCTTTAGAGCCCCCTGTCGGCGCCTCTGGCGCCGCACCTGGCGCGTTCCGCGCGCCAATGAATGATTCCAGCGCAGATTCATTCAAATCCGCGCAGGCCTCCGAAGGTCGATCTTATGTCGTCTTTCCCTCGTGGCACTTAACAAAGTGTCCAAAGGTGTACGCCCCTCCCATATGTCCACACCCCATTCCCCGAAAACGGGTTTTCATCACGAGCCGTTTTTGGACCGTTGGGCTCAGTGCGGGCCACCAGAGGCCAAAATCGTGCGGGGTCGGGACCCAGGATCATTTGCACAGGCGTTCTGGAGCTTTCTGGGGCAGCCTCCGCCTTCTATTCCTCGATAGCACCTCTCTGCCCTGGTCCGGCGCGAGAGAGAATGCGGCGCGCCGAAAACGCCTTCCCGCACCCGCCCCGCGCGAGCGGCTGCTGCCGTGTAGCCGCCGTCGCCGTCGCCGGTCGCGTCTGGCTGCTTGTCTTTTCCTCTGCCTGGACCTCGCGCCCCTGCGCGGGCGCGCGCGAGGCCAGCCTCGAAGCCAGAATCCTCCTCCTCATCCCCCTCCTGGAGCCAGGAGTCAAGCTGGAGGCCAGAAGCCAAAAGCCAGAAGCCTCCTCCCAGAAGCCAACCTAGAAGCTCGAAGCCTAGAAGCCAGAAGCCTCCTCCTTGCCTCCACAACATCCCCCTCCTCGCGACGCGAGGGGACGCCGACGAGCGCGCTGCGCGCCGCCAGGCGCGGCGGTGGGCAGGAGCTCAGAGCGGGACGCCGCGGCCAGCAGCCCGAGGGGCGGCCAGGACCTGCGCCACCCGAGGGCGACGAGGTCAGACACATCACCGCCGCTGGCCAGGCCAATCCTGGGCCCAGGATCGGCGGCGAGCGAGGGGGGGGAGTGAGAAGGAAGAGGCCTTCTCAGATGGCGGCGGCACTTCTCAGAAACCCTCGCGCCTTATGATAAGTTTGTTTGTGTCTTTGGGGAAGGCATAGAAGACTTCTCAGAGGACCGGGGGACTTCCGAGCTTTCTGAGAAGGCCATCTCCTTCTCACTTCCCCCCCTAGCTCGCCGCCGACAGGAGCGGTGCATTCTCGGCCTCCTCGATGGGGTCGGAGCAGATAGGGTCGGAGGATCGCGCCACATCGCCGATGCAATGCCGAATCGCCGACGCGGCTCGATGTGGAGCCCGATTTGCTTCACGTCGACGTCGCCGATGCATCGCCCACGTCGACGATGCATCGGCGATGCATCGGCGATGCGGCGCGATCCCCCGACCCCGTCTGTTCCGACCCCATCCAGGAGCCCTCTGTGCGGATGCCTGCCTGGCCGAACCAGGGGGCGTATGCACCGCTCCTCGCCCGAGCTGCCCCACCCGCCCGGGAGGGCCCCGCGAGGGCCGGGCCCGGGCGAGCCTCGGAGGGGGCCGGGTCGAGGCTCGAGGTCTGCGCGCAGTTTCGCCGGTTCCTGAGGCTGGGCTTCCAGCCTCGGGTTGTCGACTACACGTAAGTGTGACCTCTCGCCGGAGTGACCTTTGGTGCGGGCCCCATGGGGCCCCCCGATCGCCGAACGCGATGCAGCAGTTGCGTCTCGCGCGCTCGTTTTTGGTCTTCCCGCGCGGCCCCCAAAAAGCCGCGCACCAAAGGTCAATCTTACACAGGGTCACTCTTGCGTGTAGTCGAGGCTGCTTCCCAGCAGCTGCGCTTCCAGCCTCGGGCTGCTTCCCGGGGGGTACCCAGGTCGTCTCGAGCGGCCGTCGGAGTGCTGAGGCAGGACCCCCGAAAGCCAGGAGAGGCATCCCCTTTGTCTCGCGGCGGCGGCTCTCGGCCTCCGAGTGCCGGGGCGAGCATCGGGCCCCGTCCCAGTCTTAACCATAAGTCTGGCTGTCGCTGTGTGATCATACGATTCCTTCAGCACCTGATGAGAAATCTAAGCACTCGGTTCCTGGGGGAGTGTTTTCCAAGGCAGGGAGCGGGAGGGCGGAGGAGGGGGATGGCGAGGGGGATGAGGAAAGGGGGAGGGAGGGGGAAGACAAGCTGGGTGGGATCTCTCCATATTTGACGTCCTACCCCTCCTACCCATCCCTTCCCGTCGCGCTGACTGATTTTTTATCTGGGATGTCCTAGAGGACCTTGATCCCCAACATGACCTCATCGCGAGATGCGCAACCAGACAGGGGGCGCTTTGCGCATTGCAGGGGGAGGTGGAGGATTTGGCGGATAAGCAGGAGACAGGAGAGGATTCCGAGGAAGGAGGAGGGAGGAAGAGAGGAGGGGAGGACCCGAATAACACCAAGATGTAGCAACGATGCTACAACACGCCTTCCCGTCCTGAGTCGCCTCATTGTTTTTTCGTTCCTCTGCGAGGGGCGTTACACCTTGAACAAATGAACGCCCCTGTGGGCCTGTCATTCATGCGAGGCCTCCCTCCAGCTTCGAGAACTCAAAGGGTCATACATTTGATGAGTTTCTTCGGTGATTGCTCCGCTTTGGCAGAGGGTTTGGTTCCAGCCGTGTAAGCGTTGCACAATGTCGGCGAAGTTCTGGCCAGAATGCTTGCGGAAATCCCCCATCGAGAGCCAGTGTTTTGTTTGTGTGAGGAGCCGCCCGCCATCTGTGTAGCTCCTTCGTCTGTGCTCGCCCAAGTCGAAAGCGAAACACCCTCCACCCTTGTAACTGCCGCAAGATGCAACGACGAATTTGCACGGCGCTAAGGGGATGGTTCCATTTTGAAAACCACCCCCTCCGTCCTTGTAGTTGTTGGGAAGATGTCAGTCGAGTGTGCGTGGCGCCAGGGCGAGTTAGCTCCATCCGTGCCATTGCTGATGCTGTCAATGGGTGCGCGCGGCGCCAATGAGAGGTCCCCATTTTTTTAATGATGCGTGTTTCAGTCGTCTACGTGTTGAAGAAACCATGCTTCGACATATATGATTTGCGAGGACGTCTCGAGTAGAACGCCTGGCCCGCCCTAATTAGTCACACGTCTGGTCGTGCGACTGGGAGCAGGGATTTGGAAGAAAGAGGGAAGGAGGAAGAGAGGGAGGAGGATCAGCAGCAGGAAACGTACGATGATCAGGAGGAGAAATCAGAGGGTCGGCAGATAGAGTTGTACCCAGGAATGTGGCCCGCGCTGAGGAGAGAACTCCATTCTGAACGACCAGGTCAACACACCGATCCTAAACACGTGGCAAACGCTGTAGCGGGAGCACCATTTTTGAAGGACCGAACTTGCTCCGATCGATGAGCACATAGCAAGACCTGTTTCTGAGACCGTGAGGGAAACGGAGGATATGGGGAGGAAGGAAGGAGGGACGAGGGAAGGGAATTCAATGTAAGGAATAACAAAGAATGAGGAGGGGAAAGAGAGAGAGAGAGAGAGACAAACCATGATAATGAGAGAGAATGAGACGGCGCCAGCACTGCACAACATCAGGAGAAACGTCGACAATAACATCTTTATTGTAATTGCAAAGAGTGGCAGTCGACTCCTTGCCGTTTGGCGACGATTGGGATCTTCTTGTGCTTGCTACAAGTTGCGCCATCTGTGTCACCAGGCAATTAGTACCGTGGAGGAAGGCGGTAGAAGAGGAGGATGAGGAGGTAGAGAAGGAGGAGCAGGAGGAGGAGGAGTTGGGGAAGGATAGGTATGGGAGAGGAGACGAGGGGGACGGGAGGAGGGGAACGGGTGGAGTGAGGAGGGTGAAGATGATTTGCGGGAAGGAGGTGGAGGAAGAGGATGAGGAGCAAGAGGAGGAGGCGGAGCAGGAACAGGACACGGAGCAGAAGGAGCAGAGCACAGGAGTTTGAGCATGAGGAGGAGGAGGAGGATGACGACGACGGAGAGGCTGATTTTGGGAGAGGGTCAAACGACAAGGGGGGGAGGGGAGAGCGTCGTCGTCCCCCCTGGAAGAAGGGAGGAGGATGAGGAGCCACCCAGACATCCGATGTCTCCATTTTTCAGTCAGGAGTCCCCAGAAGTCTCGACCCCTTCCCTGGAATTGGCTCTTCATCCGGAGTCGTCTTTTTGACGGTCCCTGGGCCCAGCGATAGCCGCGCCCCGCCCAGGAAGTTGCGGATTTGACATCGGGGGCCTATCGCCGATCTATCGGCGATGCATCGCAGATTCCGGGTCGATGTTTCCTCCCTCCGAGTCGGCCCCCACCTCAGCGACGAAGGGAAACGGCGTTGCCTTGCGCCGACATTCTCTCGTAAGTTTCCCGTGCACGGGCGCGCGTGGGCGCCCTCGTCTCCCATGTGGCGTGCTGCGCTGGCGGCCCGCGCAGGCCGCGGCGTGAGGTCGCTATGCCTTCTCGCCACGCAAGACCCGTTTCTGCTCGTCACTCGGGTCGGTGCCGCCCCCCCCCCTTCCCTGGGTCGAGTCCCCGACTGCCGCCGCCCCCCAAGGGCAGCCTGGGGCGGAGGAGCCGATGGAGGAGGGGCGCCCCCCGGGCCCCCCAGGAGCACGCGCCCGACCGCGCGGACAGCGAGGGGCGCCCGAGCACGCGCGGCAGTCCGGAGCCGCCGACCCTCCTGCCGCGGCCTCCCCGCGGGGCTCCAGGCCTGCCGCATGGGGCCCGAGGATCGCGCCGCATCGCCGATGCGTTGGCATCGGCGATGCGGCTCGCTGTGGAGCCCGATCTTTTCCACGCCGACGGAGCCCGACGTTCTTTCCACGGACGGCGCCGATGCATCGCCGACGTCGGCGATGCATCGGCGGTGTGGCGCGAGCCTCCGACCCCATCCGCTCGGACCCCATGCAGGAGATCTTGTCTTCCGCCGGTGCCTCCGCGCGAGGCGGACATCCGACGTGGTGACCTTGTTTTTCACGGCGTGGCTCCCCAGATCTCCGAGGATCGGTTCCATTAATTTCGGAATCAGGGGCCCGTTATCGGGTCCCGGGATCAGCAAAAACGAGTCCAGGGTGTCAAGCTTTTTTGGGGAAGTGGTCGGACCTTTTCGAGGACGCGGATTGAAACGACACATCGGCGGATGTCTGAGCTGCCCCCCCGCGCGGCGCATATCCGCCGTCGTGACTTCTCCTGCAGCCGTGCTTGGCGGCGCTTAGCGCCCGCAGGGGTTGGCGCAGGGGGCTTCCCAGGAGCCCGCCTGGCTCTGAAGAAGCCTTCTTCAGTCGACCGCAAACATGGATCAAGGGGGCGTGGATTAGAGACGGGTCCCGTGTCCATGGAAAATCACAGATTTCCGCCGCCGAGCGAGGCGGCACCGCATTTTGGGGAGCCGCGCGCCAAATCCATGGATCGGCACTGCGGGCCAGGGTCACCTCTGGCAGCCGACGAGGTCAGCTGCACGGTGTCCTTGTCGTGCGGGTAAGATTTGTAGTTGTATCCATTTGGTCTCCGAGTTTCGGGCTCTCTTCCCCGGACCCCCCGAGACGCAGCGGATCGTGATAAACATTTCTTTTTGTGTTTCGGAGAGGTCAGACGCTTATTCGTGTCCACCGCCTCTCTGGCGTTTGACATCACTTGTCCGAATATCCAAGACGCCGTGGATACGGATACAAGCCTTGCCTGCATAGTTCGGTCAGCTCGGCTGCGTCGCAGTCGGCTGCGTCTCAGTCGGATGTTTTCCGCCGGCTCGGGACGAATGCTGGGTCGTTGCTGCGTCGCCGTGCACTTTAGCCTGCTTGTGGCCTGTCGGTTTCGATCAATTTCGGTGAGACTGTCGGTCCCAGACATCCGTTGCGCTTTTTTTCACAACGTGGTTTCCTAGAGGTCTGGATCCCTTCCTGAGGACGGGCGTTCTGTCATGTGCCGTTTTGTTGACGGTTGTTGTTTGGTGGGGGCCCCCCAGGGGCCGAAAATTGCCGAACAGTTTCCGTCGTGATTTTTTCGCGGCGCGAGGATGTCAGGGGAAGCGATGTGCTGCTCAGCACATGCTGCTGTTCGGGCCGTGCAAGTCGGTGCTGTCTGAGGCGTCGGGTGTGGAAACCAAGTCGTGTTTTGAATATGGGTTCTGAGGCTTTCGTATGTTCTTTGCGTTTTCTCGCCCAGGGTTGCTTGCCAGCATGTGCGCCTCGCCGAGAGCGTTCCAGGGTTGCCCTGATTGTCCCAAGTGGCCGCCAGAGGGAGACCCGAGTAATGGCTCGAAAGCCCAGACACCCGCAGGATCGTTGTTCAATTCTAGACGCTTCGCGTAACTCCACCAGCCCATCCATAGACGATGCCCCGATGAGTTATATCCATCAGGGAAGTGGTCAGCACATAGAGGAAAGGCCCCGCTTGGAGCGGTCTTGGGACACTCTTGGGCGCTCTTGGGGCCGTATTGGGGCTCTCTTGGGCCTCTCTTGCGTCTTGGGGGCTTTTGGCGCCCAGACACCGGCATGATCTTTTTTCAGTTCGAGCGTTCTTCCAAGATTCTCGCATCTGGAGACGGTTATCAGGACATAGGGCATCAAACGTGGATCTCGGATTAAACAATGTCTCCCCGAAAAAGGTGCCAGAGGGCGTTGGCACGAAATGAAAAGGACAAATCGTTGGACGTCGGGGAAGAAGGTTGGGGGGATTCCGGAGGGCCCAGGGACTTCAAGAAGGCCCTTTGGAAGCCAGGAGGGCTTCTGAGAAGCCACTCTGCCCTCTCAGAGGTCCCCCCCGCCTTCAGGAGCCGGCGCCCTCTGGCGCTGTGGCGATGGTGTCGTCGATTTCTTGCGTGCTGCGGGTCCCTAGACATCCAGCGCATTGAAAACAGGTAAAATCAAGTCTGGTTGTTGTTCTCGGTATCGTTTAACCAATCCCCATCCCCATCCCCTTCGAGACCCCCACCAAATCACCCCCCCCAGTTGGGGATACACCCTTCGAAACCCGAAGGGAACGACCTATATCCCCATCAGCGGGGTAAATCGACCAGTGGGGCCCAGGCCACGCCGCTGGGGATGGGAGGTCGGTTAAGCGATGCTCATGTTCGCTGTGTTCGGCCCCCGCTCGGGCCCTCGCCCTGTCCCGGGGCCAACGTCAGAAGAGGATGAACTCCACAGGGGAAGTGGCTGGGGCTTCTGGGGGCCTCGTGTTGAAGCAACAGTGCTCGCTATTGTTCAGTCGGGCGTGTCCCTCTACAGGGGGAATATTCAAAATAGTTGAAACATAGTCAGGGAACTTTGCTTAGATACAAAAAATATGTTTGATTTCTTTTGGGGGAAAATTATCTAATTTTCATTTGTCCTCCCAGACCTAACACTATTGATTAAGAAGGTCCTGACGGCAGTTCGTGTCTGTCCTGACCGTGGCTGTCTGGTTGCTGTACATATGTTGCAAGAAAGCGATATATGCATCAGGTATGTTTTGTTGTCGTAGAGTTTCCCAGAGTTTGCTGTGGCTCACGCAGTCAAGCGCTTTTTTCAAAGTCGATGGCGGCTGCCCAGAGTGGTAGCTGCCAACGATCTGACTGCTCGTGCAGCATTGTCGTGGTGAAAAGGTGGTCTTCGGTGCCGTCGCCACGTCTGAAGCCAGCTTGGTCGGGGCGTTGTTGTGCGTTGATCGTGAACTCAAGCCGGTTGCATATGAGTCGAGACATGAGCTTGTACAATAGCGGGATGATTGCGATTGGTTTGTAGTTGTGCGGTAACTTGGGGTTGCCAGACTTGTATATAAGTGTGATCGTCGTGCTTTTCCATTGGTCGGGAGGGAGTGATGGTGTCGTTGTAGGGGTGCAGCAAGTGATCCTCAATGGTGGCGCCCCCTGTTTTGAGCAGCTCTACTGTGAGGCCATCGGTGCCGCTGCACTTGCCATTCTTCAACTGCTTTATGGCCCTCCGTAGTTCTTCCATCGTGAATGATGGGATGTTGGGTTCAGTTGACGTTATGGCGGTGCTGTTCTCCTCGCTGTCGTTCTCTTGTTTCTGCTAGAGTTGCTCGTAGAAAGTCACGAAGACGTCGGCGATGCGTGTCCTGTCAGTTTCCTTGTCGCCTGTTGGGGTAGTCATTGATGGAATCATGTGAATCGCGAAGACACCAGCGATGTTCTTGAGGCCTCGGAGTTGGCAAGTAATGACATCTAATGTTGCATTGTCGCGGGCCCGCTTGATGGTACGAAGTTGTCTCAGAATAAGCTGGTTCAACTTGGTTCGTTTGGTTGTGTTATTGTGTGGTGTGTTACGTCGTTGGACGATTAGATCACGTAATTTCTGGCCTGCTGTGAGGTTCTCCATGTGGTGGTCGTTGGACAGCTCGATATTTCGACATACAGCGTGGATTGACACAGCGAGATCCGTTCAGCTCATTCTTGTTCAACGCGCTGTTAGAACACATGTTCTGGCCACTCAAGACACTTCGGCATCGAAATTGATTTGGCATCAAACTTGGCTTCGCGCGTGGTACTCGCATCACCAACCTACGCTTCGCGGACGACGTCTTGCTGTACGCCACGAACCACGACAACTTACCTGTACGTTACGAGACTTCAAAAGCCAGGCATCGCGCTGCGGATTGTCTCTCCGCCCCGACAAAACCAATATCCTTACAAACATCAGCCGGATAATAGGAAGAACAATAACGCACATCATGTTGGACGACGCACGCATCGGCATCTTGCGCCACAGCCAGAGCAAACAATACCTAGGCATAACATTGTCGTGTCACAACTTCATCGAGCACGAACTATCAAACAGGATCGCCGCAAGATGGGCTAAGTTCAACCAGTTACGGAGCGAACTCACGAGCAAACGGTTTCCATTTCGTAGCAGACTACGACTTCTCAGCGGCACAATCACGCCTTGCGTTGTGTACGGTTGTTGTTCGTGGACCTTCACCATGGACGTGCTCCTCACGCTGCGGAGGGCACAGCGGAAGATGATTCGCCTGATCGTGGGCGTGCTAGGAAGACGAGCCTGGCAGGAAAACGGTAACGCAACGCCCAACGCCGACATTATAGTCGCCGACGCCGACAACCAGCACGACCCTGGTCCACGCAGCAGAGACGACGATGCCAACAACGATGGCCTAGAGCCCTGGGCGGACTTCATACGCAGGAGTACCTGCGATACCATAGCTATCGCGGAGCTCATGCACGTGAAAGAATGGACGCACATATGTTTCAAAAGGAAGTGGTACTACGCAGCCCGCAATGCAGGACACTGCGCCGATAAAATGGACGAGGCGTTGTATACTTCGGGGTCCGAGCGCGCACGACGCACGACGAGCAAAACGACGACGCGGCGGTCAGCGAAATATTTGGGACGATCATATAGTGCCGTTTATCAAGAGTGCTACAGAATACCAATGCGACATCCAACGGGTAGATCAGGCATCACATGCACAATTGTGGAACGGTTTGGAGGACGGCTTTCTCAATCACATGGAAGAATATCTCCCCATTCCCCAAAGATGCTCCACTAAAACCGTCTGATTAGAACCCAGGGGCTCCCCTATCTCCGATGCTGGTTTCGTCTCCAGTTCCCGCCCCATCTCTCCGACACTGTTTCGGCGTCCACCTTTCCGACTCCAGCACCGATTCCAGTTCCCACTTTTCCGACTCCAGCGGCCGTCCCATCTTCCCGACTCCGGTTCCGAGTGCAGATCCTATCTCTCCGACTCCGGCTCCGACTCTGCCTCCGATTCCGATGGGCCCGACTTGGGGCGACGTGGGAGCCGAACATCCACGACTTCCAGCAAGCAGTCCGCAGACACGGGGGTCAGAGGAAGAGGTGGGGGGACGATACCACACAAATTCTGACAGCAAGCATGTTTCTCCAACCTGGAAGCGAACGATGATCTACACGCACAGGACAGCACTCAATTGAGCAATTTGGAACAAGCGTTCCTACGCCACACACGCAGCACTGACCACAAATTCCACATCTACAGCTGAGGGCCCCGGCCCGCCCGCGCCGGCCTTCCAGGCCCCGCCCCCCCAGCGGACTCAGGCGCGCCTTGCCTTGCCTTGTCCTGACGGCAATCGTTCTTGAGGGTTGTCACATTTTTGGGCTTCCCGTGGCCGTCCATCTGCCCCAGACCTGTAAGAAATTACCGCAAGTCGAAAGGTTGATCTTGGGGAAGGGCCCCGATGTCCAGAACCCGGTTCCCTCAGGACCCGCATGTGTTCCGTTCGATTTTTGGGGGTTGCTGGTTATGGCCCCCGTGGCGGGTGGCGGGGGGCTGGATTCCCAATCTAGTCATAGGCGAGCTCACGAGAAGTCTTGAGACGAGCTTCTGCGCACCGATTTCATGATCTAGCTCGTCCAATGCAGTGCGCGCAGGGTCTTGTGCTGCCCGGCATCGGGTGTATGTCTGGGCGTGTCAGGACCGTCGAGGAAATCGTCTTTGCATGAGAAGCGGGTCCACGGGCGGGGGTCGGAGATTCCAGGGCGGGCAACTCGAACAAGCAATCGAGCCGTCGGAGGTTCGGGGGGGGGCCGATGATCCTCAGGAGCCCAGTCTGTGTGTTTGTGTGCGTGCGTGCGTGCGTGCGTGCGTGTGTGTATGTGTGTGTATGTGTGTGTGTGTGTGTGTGTGTGTGTGTGTGTGTGTGTGTGTGTGTGTGTGTGTGTGTGTGTGTGTGTGTGTGCGCCACCCCGCTCAGTTGCACGGATCGCATGCAGCCTGTGTCAGTCCTCGGTGTCATCACCTGCGTCGTGCTGGAAGGCTCTGGTGGTTGAGCATACGTCGGCGCTAACATTTTTGGTCGGCGGCGTCGGAACGAACCCGTTGCTTTCGAGGCAGGCGTGCGGATGCCATGGCAAGCGAATGTGGCACCGCCATTGGCGGCAGCGCACGTGGCGTTCGCGACTCGTCGACTTGCCTCATCGATCGCAGTTATTATCGTTGGCAGGTGTATCAGGCCTGTGTGTGCCGCATTCCCAAGCACACCGCGAACGCTTTCCCGAATGATGCGGAGTGGCATAGGTCTGCACGTGTCTCGTTGATTCGCATGCGCGACCATATCTCTTTATATATGTATATATATATATATATATCGCTCCCTCTCTCTCTCTTTCCCTCGCTCGTTCTCTTGTTCGCTCCGTCCAGATACACATCTCGATGCATGTGTGTAAATGTAGATTCAAGATGCATGTGTACGACGTGGACGTGCTACATGTATGCATGCGGTCGCGCACACTACACAGTCCAATGCTTCAATTTACTGCTGGCGATGTTCGGGGATGTTACCTTCTGAAGGTTGTACCAGTGTAGTACCAGTGTGTATGGCTAGTTCATACGTGCATGTGCACATTTGTTTTGCGCTCAGCATGCTCAAATAAAGTCTATTTGGCGTGGGCACTCCTGCAGGCTGAATATGTGAGTGAGCTACACTGCCTTGGTTATAACGCAAGCTACGGTCTTACACTGTGACCTCAGACATGCAGCGGGTATTGAGCCTGTAGCGGAACTGTGACCCACTGTCGATTGTTTCTCTTCGTTGTTTCTCTGCCGTCAGGAGTTCCTGAGAGCAACTTGTGGGAATAATTCGTTTGCGTGTCATAGCACGAGATGATTCGAGAGTGGCAGCACACCGCCACCGGCCAGTAGAGGCCGCGGGCTGGGTCGCAGTTGGGATCGGCGCGAGTGCGACCTCTATGGGCACAGCTGAGACAGGGTGGAGTAATGAAGAAGATCAGGCGACACCTGTCGGTTTTGCACAGACGCTTGGGGAAGTGATGCACTCAACTTTCTGCAGCACGCTGAGAGGAAATCAGCATTCTAGGGAGACATCTGGAAGTTCAGAGTCCCCGTCTCTGCCCACCAAGCGTCTTCGGACAGGCATAGGACAAGCATGCATCGCTCCGGGGCGTTAGGGCGCGTTTTTACGGCCGCGGCGCCCGATGCATCCGCTGGACCCGTCAGGTCGTGGAGATCTTGCCCTGATTTATGTTTGTCTTGCCTTTAATCTTACTGGACCTTTCCGTGAGTGCACGAGGTTCTTGTGCAAATTCGTGTGGCCTTGCCTGTCTGGCGATTTTTTCCTGTGCCAGACATGGGTTCGGCGTGCAAGCGACGCGGATTCGGCGTGGGATCGACGGTGATTCGACGAGTTTGGCACGGATTCGACGCGGATGGCGGCGCGACGGGACAGGCAAGGTCCCCCGGAGATGCACCATGGATGAGGGGCGCATTCGCGTTCGGATCCTGTGATTGGCCCAGCTTTGTACGACTTGGCGGAGGCGGCGTGTCGCGGTCGTTCTCGCAGCTGTCGCCCAGCACATACCACCTCCATTTTTTCGTGTTGCAGCTGTCTGGCAGTTGCTGCCTTTGCCGAGCCTGAACTTGAAACAAGTTTGTCGGCTTTGTACGTCGTAGCAGCCGAAGATCGACTGCATACAGCATAAATTGTCTGAGTTCTGCGCGAATTTTTTGGATCGGCGCTGGGCCCGCCCGCCCTGGCGGCGATTCTGGCGCCGCCCCTGACGCGCTCCGCGCTCCAGGGAGGGGGGTGTCCCATCGCCGATCCAACAAAAACTCGCGCGGAACTCCGATAGTACATTGTGATGCCGTTATCTCAAAGTCGGCTTTTCCAAGCGCGCTTGCCGCCATTTCTCGCCCACGCGGGCAGCCCCTCGCCCTGTGTATAATCACCGCGCCGTCCGTTGGCGACAGTATCCGCGTCGTGCCGTCGTCTCGCTGCCCCTCGCTATGCACGTCCATCATGCTCGAGTTGGTCAGAGCCCCCGAAGATACTCCCGGCTGGCCTCGACAGCCCCCTCGAGTAGTCCCAGCTGTCTTCGACAGGCTCCCCGAGTAGTCCGGGGCTGTCTCAGCAGCTCAACCCTGGGGCGCGGAGCGCCAGCGGCGGTGCTAGGGTTTTTGGACCGACCCAGACTTTTCGGTGTCCTGTTGACACTAGCTGTGACTATTTGGGCGCCGGGCGGGCTGCTGAGGCTAGCCAGGACTGCATTTGGGGACTGCCTGTGCAACACAAGCAGCTTTAGCATCAGAGCCTGGGCCACGTGTTCATTTGCACACAAGCTGGAACTAGAGGCACATGGCCACCAAGTCGCATGATGCAAGCGATCCTCGTCGAATTGATTACAGTGGGGGCGCGCACCAAGAAACCATCTGCCTTTCGTCAGGATACCCTGGATTTCTTCGCTCCGCGCACGGCGCGGCGACTTCCCGCGGCCGTTGAAGGAGCTGGTGCGTTCAGAGTGCTCCAGGTTTCCCCTCCTATGCACTTCGCTCGCGGGTTTTCAGGGTTGGGTTTCTTGCGAGAGTTTCTTGCGGCCGCGCCCGCACTGTATCATTCATTGACCTGCGGCCCGTAAGCAGCCTGTGGGTGTTATTGATTCATAGTTGTCCGTCATTTTCTTTCCAGTGTCCCTCTAACCGAACGGGGATGGACCATCTCACTAGAACCGAATGGGGTTATACCACATGTGGTACAACAGTTTACCCTAAAGGTGTTCCAATATTGAGTTCAATTCAGATGATTTCGAATGATTTGGAATATATCCACACGTCTGCATCAACCCCCACCACGGTGACAGCTCAGCACACTTAAGCAGCATAGTTCTGTTGAGGTCTCCCGACAGTGCCAGCAGAACCATACATCCCCAGGCCGACGGTGTTTTTTCCTCTTGCATGGGAACGCATGGATCCATTTGGATCCACTTATGCGTGTGCGAGAGTCACGTGGATCCAATTTCCGTGTCTTCCGGATCAATTTTTTTGACGTGGAAGTTTCGTGGATCCAATTCTTTTGTTGGGGTAAATTTACGAAAATAAGTACGAGGGGTCCAAGGGGAAATGGATCCACGGAGCCTAGGACCTGCAGCCCAAGCTATGATTCTACGGGGGAGGGGTTTCGCTACCGAGAGACACAACACACGGGGACGAGTAGGGAAACACAAACCGGGGGCGGGCGAAACTTCGCATTTGTCATGTGGGACTCAAGAGGAAAATCTTTCGGCCGGCTCAAGTGGGGTTTTGACCCCCGCCTCCCCCGCCAACGCGTGCAGCGTTGTCGCCGACTCCCCCATTCGGCCCGCCAGGGCGCAGTTTGTTGGGCGACGGCAACGCGCGACAGCGCGGATGTCGACCTAGCCCCTCGTGTCTGCAGCGCCCCCAAGCGCAACGATCTTGGCGCGCTTCCTTTGGAAGCCGCGCGTGATGTTCCCCGCCACTGCACTGCATGCGGCGGGGAACATCATGCGAGTGGACACGGAAGAACCGCCGACGATTTGACACCCAGTGAGAACATCGAGCGAAGCACGAGGACGCGATACCTACAAGAATCCTGTGCGGCATGCTACGTGTACTGTGTCACCACCGCCCCAGTGCTGAAGGGCAGAAGGGGTGCAAAACTCTTGACCCCCGTCTCCCCCGCCAACGCGTGCAGCGTTGTCGCCGACTCCCCCATTCGGCCCGCCAGGGGCGCAGTCTGTTGGGCGACGGCAGCGCGCGACAGCGCGGAGCGGGTGGGTCGCGGGTGGGTCGCGGCGCGGGTCGCGGGCGGGACGACGACAACAAACAACAACAACAACAACAACAATCATTTTACCCGAACGCTCAGTGTTCTCACCAGTGCCAGGGTTTTCATGCGACGCGAGACAATACCCCCACTTCGTGGGGGGGCAGTTCAAGCTCTACCAAATATCCAAACGACTCTTCGCGACCACCCAAACCCAGCTTCCCGCCCTATGACGTTGGGACACTTCACTTCGTGGCGTGCGGACGACCGTGGCTACTACACTGGCGTGGGGTACACACCCACAGAACTTGGTCACTTATTCGGGGCGCGCGTGTGCCCAGCATCCTGCAATTGTGACATACAATACATGACACAGACAGACAGAGAGAGAGACAGAGAGCAGACAGAGAGAGAGACAGAGAGAGCGGAGTTGGTCACATTTTTGGGGCAAGTTCCTGAGATCGTCGTGTTTTTTGTTGGTCTTGCGCGCGCGAATGTCCACTTTACTTTTTTTTGCAAGGGAGTATTGAAATTTGATTATGTTAGAACAAGAAAAAGTAGCTCGCGCGAGCTCATGTAACATAAATGTTGAAAAACCATTGGTTTTGTGGGAGTCGGACAGCGCGCGCGGGATGAAATTTGGACATTTTTTTTTGAAAAACCATTGGGTTTTTGATGTTTTTATGTTGAAATCGTTACGAAACCTAAGGTTCTGGAAGGATTTCGTCTTGCGCGCGCGAATGTCCACTTTACCTTATTTTTTGCAAGGGATTATTGAAATTTGATTATGTTAGAACAAGAAAAAGTAGCTCGCGCGAGCTCATGTAACATAAATGTTGAAAAACCATTGGTTTTGTGGGATTCGGACAGCGCGCGCGGAAGGACATTTTGACAATTTTTTCTTAAAAAACCATTGGGTTTTTGATGTTTTTATGTTAAAATCGCTACGAAACCTAAGGTTTTGGAAGGATTTCGTCTTGCGCGCACGAATGTCCACTTTACCTTATTTTTTGCAAGGGATTCTTGCAATTTGATCAAGTAAGAACAAGAATTTTCATTTTATATTGTTTTTTGCAAGGGAAAACGAGCGTCAACAAAAAACCGGATCCGGTACCAATCGTTTTGCCTGAGACTTCCTCACGAAAATGATGAAAATGTGGCTGCGGCCTAGGCGCGGCGGGGGGGTCGCGCACCAGGGGTCCCAACAATAATTATTCTTAAGAAGAAATAATGTTCAACAACAACAACAAACAACAACAACAACAACAACAACACAACACCACAACCACAACAACCACAACCACAACCACAACCACAACCACAACAACAACAACAACAACAGCATCAACAACAACACAATAACGCGTATTTCCCAAACCCTCGATACCCGCCCTCTTCGTCTTCGATCGAACCCCTTTTGGGGGTATACCTTTCTTCCCTGCAGGCCGGGCCCCGGCAAGCGGCGGGGCGGCCGCGGACCGTCGGCCTGGCCAGCGGCAGCGCTGATCGGCGGGGCGGCCGCGGACCGTCGACCCGACCCCAAGAGGGACGGACAGGGGACGACGACGACGACGACGACGACGACGACGTCGAAGACGACGGCGACGACGACGACGACGGCGACGACGAGCGAAAGCGAGAGCGAGAGAGAGCGACAGCAGGGCCACGAAGGGCACGAAGTAGGCCACGAAGGGCGACAGCGGGGACACGAAAGGAATGCGTATGGGGCCACGAAGAGCGCGAACGAGCGGGAGCACGAAGTGCAGATAGTGCGGGACCACAGAAGGCAACTATGGGGCCACTGAGGGTAGAAATTGGGCCACGTAGGACGTAGGACAATGAGGAGGACACAAATGGCAGCAGCGGGGCCACGAGGGGCATGCACATGGGGCCACAACGGGCGCGACTCTTGGGTGCCTGTGTGTCGGGAGCGCGGCGCTTGGGCAAATTGCAGGACATGCCAACGCACGGCCATTCTTCAGTAAGTTGCAAGCAAGTCTCCAGCGAGAGCGCGACCCCAGAACGCCGGGAGAGCGATTCCTGAATAAATTGCAAGGGGGTCCCAAGCGAGAGCGCGATTCGTGCATAAAATGCAATGAAGTTTCGGGCGGGAGCGGGGGTCCTGGTTAAATTGTAAGGAAGTCTCAGGCGGGAGCCGTTGTTGTTGTAGCCTGGGGGCCAGGGGGCCAGTTTGAGCAGGAAGATTTCCCCTGTCAAAAAACAGGGTGCGAGTGTCGAGGGTCACGCTTTGATTGAGAAAACACAGGATGCACCGGTGGGGGGGGGATCAACAATAATTATTTTTCAGAAATTAGAATCCAACCGTAATTTTAAGACTGTTCGCCCTGATATGATCTAGTGTCCAATAACGCGTGTTTCCCAAACCCCTCGATACCCGGCCTCTTCGTCTTCGATTCAACCCCTGTTGGGGGGTATACTTGTCTTCCCTGCAGGCCGGGCCCCGGCAAGCGGCGGGGCGGCCGCAGACCGTCGGCCTGGCCAGCGGCAGCGCTGATCGGCGGGGCGGCCGCGGACCGTCGACCCGACCCCAAGAGGGGACGGACAGGGGACCGACGACGACGACGACGACGACGACGACGACGACGTCGAAGACGACGGCGATGACGACGACGACGGCGACGACGAGCGAAAGCGAGAGCGAGAGAGAGCGACAGCAGGGCCACGAAGGGCACGAAGTAGGCCACGAAGGGCGACAGCGGGGACACGAAGGGAATGCGTATAGGGCCACGAGGAGCGCGAACGAGCGGGGGCCACGAAGTGCAGATACTGCGGGGCCACAGAAGGCAACTATGGGGCCACTGAGGGTAGCAACTGGGCCACGTAGGACAGTGAGGGGGACACAAGTGGCGACAGCGGGGCCACGAAGGGCATGCACGTGGGGCCACAACGGGCGCGACTCCTCGGTGCCTGGGTGTCGGGAGCGCGGCGCTTGGGCAAATTGCAGGACATGCCAACGCACGGCCATTCTTCAGTAAGTTGCAATCAATTCTCCAGCGAGAGCGCGACCCCAGAACGCCGGGAGAGCAAGTCCTGAATAAATTGTAAGGAAGTCCCAAGCGAGAGCGCGATTCCTGAATAAAATGCATGGAACTCTCGGGCGGGAGCGGGGGTCCTGGCTAAATTGCAAGAGAATCTTAGGCGGGAGCCGTTGTTGTTGTAACCCGGGGGCCAGGGGGCCAGTTTGAGCAGGAAGACTTCCCCTGTCAAAAAACAGGGTGCGAGCGTCGAGGGGCACATTTTGATTGAGCAAAAAACACTATGCACCGGTGGGGGGGATCAACAATAATTAATATACAGCAAAAATGAGAATACAACAGCATCAACAACAACAACAACAACAACAACAACAGTCCGCATCGCGGAATTCCACTTCAGCCACGCACCCACGGACAGTGAATGACCGTCCGCACCCAGGGACAGTGAATGAGGGAGGTTGGAACATTAAACCCTGGAGGTTCGGGTTTCCTACTTCGGAGCCTCCTTTTTCATACAAAGGGAGACAAGCAGAAGGAAACCGAGACAGGCTGAGGGAAGCAAAAAAAGAATCGAACCCCACAGCGACAGAGAGAGGTAATTAGGGAGGTTTGAGCACGAGTCGCCGGAGGGCAGTTCTTCCTACTTTGGAACCTCCGCTTCCATGCAAAACGAAATACCGACAAACAGACAGAGTAAAACAGAAGGAGACAACGAGAGAAAGGCGAGGGGCTTCGTGGTGCGTGAGACCTTGTGAAACGCGCGGATGCGCTTGGCGCTGAAGGCTTCGTGGCAATGCAACTGCAAAACCGTGCGAGACGCCCGCGCTGAGGGTTTCGTTGCATTTTGAACCCATGGTGCAACTCGCAGGTGCGCTCGGCGCCGTAGGTTACGTGGCCTTTTGACGCCATGCGACACGCGCGGATGTGCTCTGCGCCGAAGCTTCTGTCGCATGTTGAATCATTGTGAGACCCTGTGAGACACGCGTTATCTGGCTCGGCGTTTTGAGACCGTGTGAGGTGACACCGCCTGAGGCCGCCATCGGGATTCACTGGTCATGAAAGGTTCTTCCAAGTATGCAGATCTTGACACCGATTCGACACCCGGACGTCTTGATCTTCAATTCTGGGTCGGAGAGATTCAAGGTGGTTCGAGCGCGGAGGGGCCGCCGCTCATGCGCGCCAAGCGTCGCATGATGTTTGCCACTTGTTGGGCCCGCGTCGGCTCGGCGTGCGCGCAGCGCCCGATGTGACTGCATGAGGGTGTCTTGGACATGACGCGCACGCAAATCCCATTCAATGACGCGTGGATTTCCAACGTTGTCAATGTCTGGTTTGCCTCCCATGTTTTATCATGTCTTTGGGCCACGGTCCTTCATATTTTCCGTATGGTGCCACCCGTGCCATGTACATACAAGTATATATACAGTTGTTGTATCTTGGTTTGACTGCATGGGTGAGTTCCCACATTGGACACCGTAACTTCCAGAGGTCAGTGTTCCGACCTCCCTGTTTCTCTTTGTTTCTCTATGCTTCTTTACGTTGCTCTCTGTTGCCGGTTGTTTGCTTGTGGTCCTTCATGTTGGGTGTTATCTCATTTTGCGAAGGTTCTGGGGCAGTCACCTCTGGAGGTAGTGCTCCAACCTGCGAGGTAAGAAGCCCGAACCTCCAGAGGTTAGTGTTCCAATCTCTGGATTCCAAGGTCTACAGCCTGACACGGCGGAGGACGCCAGAATATTGTTCCACGACGGTTCGAAGCGCTGAAGGCATCCTCAGAAGGCTCCAAGATGCGCAATAGGAGGGCCCCAGGATGCCAGAATCTTTTCATTCCCCAAGAAGAGGCCCAGACGGCCTAAGATGCCTCCAAGAGGGTTTCAAGATGGCCCCAGCGAGCCCAAAGGCCGTCCAAGAGGCGCCCAAGAGGGCCCCAAGAGGAGTCCCAAATGGGTACCTCCAGCTCACATTTCGAGCCCTCCGCTACGAATGGGCACCCGAGGCCGCAGCAGGTACCCAAGAGGCCCCCACGGGCTTTGAAAGGGGGCCCGCATGAGGCCACAAGAAGTTTCAAAACTCGCTCCACGAGGCGCCTGAGAAGAGAAGCATGCCTAGAGATCCCGAATGGCCCAACAATCAGGCACATTAGCGGCATGGGCCGAAGGCCATAGATAAGCAAGCGATTGGTTTGGCGACGGACTAATCCCTATTCGGTCATTTGTAGTGCAGGGCGCGGGTTATTCTTCACACATTGCGGGGCAATGCGGGAAGCCGGTTTCTGCGGAATACGCGTGCATGGGTACGCTGAATTCGTTGTGGGGCATTATCCGCGTGAACGGCCGCGCGAACACACCCATTGAGGCCGAAGGTGGAGTTCCTCCGGGCACGACCCATGCGACGCTGCCCATTGATGCAAGAGAGTCGCGTGACAGGTATGCCAATCTGGACGAGGGGGCGCTGTACGAACCTTGTCTCCGGGCCTTTAGGTGGTGTTCCTCGTGGGCACGATTCGCGTGATAGGGTGTGCCGCAATGGCTGGGGGAGGCGCAGTGCAAGCCTTGCCTCTGGGGGCGTATTTGTAGATCTCTGTGGGCCACGATCCGTGTGAGAGGTGTGCCAAAGTAGGCGGGAGGGCGGGAGACAAATTATGTCTCTGGGCCGTCCGTGGAACTCTTTGCGGGCCACGATCCGTGCGAGAGGTGTTCCGAAGTGAGCGGGGCGACGCTATGAAGCTTCCTTCTGGTGCCGCAAATGCAGTTACTTGCGGGGCACGATCCGCGCGAGGGGCGTGCCACTGTGCGAACCTTGTCTCTGAGGACGTAGGGTGGAGCTCCCTGTGGGGCGCGATCCCTGTGAGGGGTGTGCCCACATGGGCTGGGGGCGGCGCTGAGCCAAGCCTGTCTCTCGGGCCGCAGGTGGAGCTCCCTGAGGGGCACGATCCGTGTGAAGATCTCTATATATACTGTATATAGACATATGTATATGTATATTCATTCATACATATATGTATATGTATATATCCACCTATGCCAAGCAGTTTAGTCTACAATTAGAGCTTGCTAGAGTGGTTCTAGTGTATATGTATGTGTATATATATATGTATGTATGTATGTATGTATGTATGTATGTATGTATGTATGTATGAATGAATGAATGAATGTATGTATGTATGTATGTATGTATGTATGTATGTATGTGTGTGAGGACCGCCTGCGCGGTGTTTGAGGCCGCCTTCGAGCTCTCCTGCGACGGTCTTGGGCCGCCTTGGGTTTGAGCCACAGCGTGCGGGAGGCAAGCCACATTGGAATTTCAAGTGTGTTTCTGTGCGGCAGGCCTCCGTGGAAGCATCCTTGCCAGCTTGTTGGGTTGTTACTTTTTTGGGGGGCATCGTAGGGCCTGTGGTCGATGAAGAAACTCGGCGGCGAGCCCAGGGGGGGGGGTGAGGAGGGGCCGGTTTTCTCAGAGGGCTCGGAAGGTCTCGGGCCTTCTGAGAAGTTCTCGAAGCTTTCTCCGAACAAACATCAGAAGACCTGGGGCCTTTGAGAAGCCCCCGCACCGCAGCCTTCTGACTTCTGAGAAGGCCTCCTTAACTTCCCCTCGTTGCTCGCCGCCGGAAAACTACTACATAAACAACTGTTCGGAGTTCCGCGTGGATTTCTTGGATCGGCGCTGGGCCCCCATGCCGTCGTGGCGCCTCTCGCGTCGCCCCTTTCGCGGGCTCCGCGGGCCGAAAGCTTATGTTTACGCATGTTTCTTGTTGTGTTGAAGACCCGTTTCATGTAACAACGGCCGCAGATTCTACATATGCAGGTTCCACCTGAATATGGCGTGAGGCATCGCGGGATGCGAGGGCGGATGACAGAGTTTCACGACCGCCGCAGTGGATTGGCAAACAATGCCAGGGCCCCCGCTAGCATAAGCATGCCCAATGTGCAGCCGCTTGTAGGGCGATGGCATTTGCAGTGGATAATGCCCTGTTGTTCTGTCGTTTCAGAATTGAAACCGATCGTTGTGGGATCACTGGCTCTGCTGGCAACAACTTCAAGCTCTCGGTGGCGTCGCCGTCCAGGATCAACTCCGTGGAATGGCGGATGCGCCATTCCGCAGACGAGTTGGAATTGGGGAAGCCGTGGTCCTTGGCCCCTACCTCTTCTGGGGTCCCGTCGGTCTCCGCACTCCTCCCTCGAGACATCGTCGAAGGAGATAGAACCCCAGACGCCCCGACACAGGGTTTGTTCTCGAACGCGGCCCCGTGAGATCTGGACGCCTTCCCCAGCCAGAGTGGTTTTGTCGACGGCCTCGGGGCCTCGGAAAGGGGCCCTCGGGAGGCCGAGAGAACGGCCAGGGAGTTCCCGCTGCGATTTCTCCCGACACGAGGGGTGGGGGGTCGAACCAGGAGGGGGGCGCATGCCGGACCAAGCCGAATCGATTGGTACAAGTTCCATCCATCCCGGCCACTCCTCAACTGGGCGAAAAACTAAGTGGTACAAATGACAACCAGCCATCTTGAGCCGTACAAGGGGATTCCATGCATATAGGGTTCTAAGACGAATCAGAGATTGAGTGCACATCTTAAGTGCACACAGCTGTTCTGACAGACAACATGAGTGCCAGGGCTGGAAGTGGTACTGCCGTGCTTTCTGGCTTACGTTAGTTGTTTGGTTTGAAAATGAGCCGCGCCTGGCGTATGAGAACTGGACAGCTTTGGCACAACAGTTGCGTCATGGTTTGCGTTATTTCTTTCCCACTCGAATGTTTTCATTTCGTTGTAAGGGCTTGGGGGGTTCCATCAGCGAGCAGTGGAGCAGTTCGACATTGAGTTTGGATATTCATGAGAAAATTGGCCCATCGATGGCCATCAATGAGAAGCTTATGGTGTACATATGCAAACCCGATTTGCCAAGTGGAACCAGAAAGCAGACTTTGCAAGTTGCACAGCCGAGCTGCTACATGGCATACGAAAGTTCGAGGGTTTGGGTCATATGGCGGGAGTCGTTGTAACCTGGCCCATGGTTTTTTTGAACAAATCTCACATGGGAATCTTAGAGCTTCCCCTTGGAATGGTAGATGTACAGGTGCCGTTCTAAGAACGCATAGCATTCATAGGTGTAGTGTACTCCATTCAAGTGAGAAGTGCGCTGCTGTCGTAGGAAAGCTACACTACACCAGCACGGACGTGCAATTTGCATGTCGGAATTGCCGAGCGATAGCATTCGAATTGCATGTTTTCTACTGTAACTGTGTAAGTGTCGCCAGAGACGCGTATATGAACATAGCGGTTGGTAGTTTTATTATTCTGTTGGTGACAAGCAAACATGTAGCAACAAGCATGAATCTGAACCGCCAAAAAAGCATTGACAAGCACAGCACTAGTACAGCATTGACCAGCGAATAAGTTATCAATGAGTTCTGCGAGGGGGGTGAGGGTCAGAGTATGTCTCGTTGAACTCCCAATGCGCAACACATACAATATCACATGATTTCTGTTGTCGCAGAACAAGCATGTAAGATCAAATGATTATGCAAACCGTTGGGGCTGGCGCGTTTCCGATTGAATTCTGGAGATATTGCCATAATGTATTACAGCATGTTGCGGGAAGTTAGGGTCAGCGCATGTCCTATAGAGTTCTCATTTGATTTAACCAGACGATATAATTAATTATGCGGGAGGTTGGGGCCAGCGCATTTGCAATTGGAACCCGATTGAAAAGCAAGCGAACCAAATATTATGGAATTCTGCGGGATATTGGGATCAGCGCGTTTCCGAGTGAATTCCGATTGAGAGAATTATATAGATTTGCGTGAAGTTGGGGTCAGCGAGTTGCCAAATTAATTCTTATTGGCAACCAATTATAAATGATACAGTATTGCCGGATGAAGGCTGAGGTGAGTGCATGTTTTGTTGAAATCATGTTGGGAGCGCAGATGCCTTATTAATGATTTTGCGAAAGGCTGGGGTCGGCGTGTGTCGTTTGGCATTCCCATGGACAACGCATGGATTCGATCAAAGATTTCTGACGGGAGGCTGGGATCAGAGCATTTTCGATTGATTTCGCTTTGAGAAGCACGCAGAACATTCAAGATCTTTGCGGGGATTTTGGGTCAGATCGTGCTCTGTTGGGTTTAGACCTGACAGTCCCCAATCAAAGTGACGGGTTTTGCTGGAGGCTGCGATTTGCGCATTTCATTTTTGATTTACATTTAGAAATACGTCGAATATTGCAGAATTATTCTGGAGGTTGGGATCGGTGCGTATCCGATTCAAGTCCATTAGACAAGCAGACAACAAATCCGATAATTTTGCGTGGGGAGGTGGGATCAGTAGTGCTAGTGATACTACTAGTGGTGGTCGTAGCCGGAACAATAGTAGTCGTAGTAGCGGCGGCGGTAGTGGTAATATTTGGAGCCGCGCTAATAGTGCAATCTCTCCAGGCCTTGAGGAATGTGTGAAGAATCGGAGGAAGCTCTGTAATCAAATCCAGGAATCCTGATGGATTGTTCAGGAATCCAAGGGAATCTTGGATAATCCGGAATCTCGAAGGAACGATTGGAGAAATCTCAATCCTGGGGAATCCTGAGGAATCCTGGAAGGAAATTTGAATCCTGGAAGGAAACTTGAATCCTGGGGAATCCTGAGGGATATCTCAGGCATCCTGCAGGAGGAATCTGAAGGAATCACATCGGGAGGAATCTCGGAGGATTCTGTGAGGAATATCCGAGAAATTCGGAACAATCTCGCGGAACTTGTGAGGAATGTGTAGGAAGTTTAATAGGATTTTGCGGAAATCGCGAGCAATCTTTGAAAACATTTTACGGAATCCCATGGAATCCGAACGAAAGCCTCAAAGTCGTTGGGATTGGCACCTCTTTGCTTGGAGTTGGGACGGGAACGGGTGGAAACTTGTCCGATGTGGTTGAAATCCGTCCCATGCTCGGGGCCCCCGCCGCTGAATTGCCAAGGGGGGTTCGAAACAGCCCCCCTTCCTCGAGGGGAAGAGGGTCAGAACTGGGGAAAATGGTGGGGGGTTGGAACCGGCCCCCCCCTCCCCAGTGGCAACCGACGACGGCGAGCGCCACTGGGCGCCATCGGGCGGCGACGACGGCCTCCCCAATTGTGGCTGGTCGGTTTCGCACTCGCAGCCGCGGCCAGCCCTGCTTGACGGCCGCCTGCTCGCGCGTCGCGTCGGGATCTCACCATCCTTGTTCCTGGCGCCGGCTCGGCGCAGGCCAAATGTGTGTGATCAGCTCCATCGGCGGCCCCCAGCGATTGTACAGGGCACGCGTTTTGGCTCGACTTCTAGCCGTGTTTCACGTGACTGTCGAGGAACAGGAAGCGGCACAGACATCCAGGTCTCGGATGGCCGCGCAGATGTCTCGCGTCGGCGCCGGGCCCCCCCTGGCGCTCTTCGCGCAACAGGAGAGGGGCGTCTGGCGCCGGCCCAAGAAAGCCGCGCGGACCGAAATTCTGCAGTCAAACAGGCCCATAAGGATCAGGAGGGAACAAAAACACACAGACACAATTGATCGTCTATCCCCAGGAACATATGCGACAATATGGAAAATTATGGGGAATCCTGGGATTTGTGTGTATTTATCTGTGTGTTTGTGGGCCCCTTCAAAGGAGAAGTCGTTTTCCAAGGGCACCCTTTTGTCCTCGCATCTTCGGCAGATCTTTGGCCAAGATCGCTGGCCACTTTCGCTCGAATGGCCTCGGCTTGAGAGTCCAAGGCCACTGTTTCCTGAATTACCGTTCACCCCCCGTGACCCTGCGGCGCTGCATGCCTGTGACGCTTTTCGTTTCTCTAGCTCGGGCGGTTTTTGTTGCACCCCCGATTGCTCACGTGGGGCGGTTCGGCTCGTGAGCCCTCTCGGCCCGTGCCCAAGCGAGACCGCTGCGAATGCAGCAGCCTCTTCCAAGTGTCCCTGAGATCTGACGTTGTGACAAAGGAGCAGCACCGCGAAAAATCGCGACCAGAACCCTGGACCCCATCTTTCGGGATGGCTCCGATGCGCCAAACCGAGCGGCATCGAAAGCATTGCAACGCCAGGATACCGAAGGGGTCGCTAGACAGTGGGCGATTGGTTCGGCCCTCGAAGGACCACTGACGAAAACTCTCCGCCTCTGCCTCGTCGGTCACCTCCGCCCGGGCGGCAGCCCGCCATCGAGCGCGCGGTGCCACGGCGAGGCGGTGCGACCGGGCCGCGCGCGCGGCCCCGCACGGCGGCGTCCCTCTCCCAGACACCCTCGCGTCGTGAAAAATCACGACGGGAAGTTGTGCGGACGTGTTTGGCCTTTGGGGACCCTCCGCCAAGCGCCGCCCCATCCGCTTGCACACCTCCACGCCCACCAGACATCGCCCCACCCACCCAGCACCGCCGCCAGGGCCCAGGACCGTCAACGAAGCGACCCAGGATGAAAAGCCGGTCCCTGGGAATGGGTCTAGGCCTCTGGGGGGCCACGTTGCCAACAAAAATACGACGTCGGGGTGCCTGCGTTGCCGCCTCTGTCCTGACATCGTCGCACCGTGAGAACACATGGTGGGCGTGGGTGCCTCCTCCAGCCTCCAGCCGTCTCCCCCGCTGCCCTGACATCGCTGCGTCATGAAGAGACGGTGGCGTGGGCGCTTCCTCCAGCCTTCGACCGCCTCCCTCGTTCTCGTTGGTTGTTGGAGGTCTTCTCGCCTCCGCCGCCAGACGACCTTGAGCGGAGGGCCGTGGTTTCTGCGCAAAGAACTCAAGGCTCTGGCGTCGCATTCTTTCACATCAGGCGTCTTCGGCCGGTTTCGGGACTCGGGGCCCTCTGGATCGATCTGGCTCGAGACGTGATTTTGGAAGGTGTCGCAGGTTTTCGCGACGTCGGATCTCGGGGTCCATGGCGGCCTCTGCCCCATTCCATTTATCGTCGTACGAATTGCTTTGGCCGATGCTCACTTGAATTGTTCGCACGCTCGCTCCCTCGCCCCATGGAGTTGCCCAGCTCAGGGGCAACGTTGGGGAGTGGTGTGCTCAGTGGGAGCGTATCGACCCCCAATCGCCTACTGATCGCCAGTAGGTGCCCGATAACCCGCGCCGACCAGAAGCGTGCGGGTTCGCCATCGGGGGTCTATTGCTGGTCCATCGGCGGTGTATCGTTTATTCCAGCTGGTCGGGGGATGCCTCTGGTTTCTTCGCTGCGCACGCTGCTCGGTGACTTCCCGCGGAGCGCGGGCGTTCAGAAGCTGCAGCATTCAGGGTGCCTTCTTCGGATGGCATGCTCATCGCCCCTCCTCCCCTTGGGCTGGGGGGGCAGTGGGCGCGTGCTGTCGGGAGTGGTTGGGTGTGAACGGCAGTTTGAAGGTCAAGTTTCGGGTCCAGGGGGTAGTTGGCCAAATGGCGTTGGGGCTCACAGGGATGGGGCTCGTGGGTGGGGGGGGTGAGTCCATGTCGGGGGGGTGCGGTGTGCGGGTGCCAGAATTTTGGATGCGTGTTGAAGAGGGGTGGGGGGGAGCATGGGGACGTTACGTCGGAAGATTAGTCGCCTCCCCAGAGTATTCTGCCATCCGGAGTTGGGTTTCCCCTCAATTTACATCTCGCTCTCAGGCTTGGGTTTCTTGCGAGATTCCTTTGCGGCCACGTCCGCAGTGTACGGCAGGTCCGCGTTGACGCGGCAGCGACCCCACCGCGGGCGTTCAAGGTTGAACGTGGCTGACGCATTGAGTCGGCCGACGTCGAACAATGCACGCTGTCGGAAAGCCGCAATCGTTCAAGGTTGAGCGGTCGACGCGATGTCAGAAGCCAGGAGTGGCGTCGTCACGACACGATGTTGTTGGCCGCCACCCCCCTCTTCTTCATGGCAGAGCCACCCGCTTTGTCCAGATCTCGTTCGGTCCGTGGTCTGTCGTTAATTATTTGTTATTGGTTGCGTGTTTGGAGGAGGGAGAAATCAGATTGACCATGACCACGGTTTGGCGGCACTTTGTCGACGCGGATCTTGATTTGTGTTCCCCTCAACTTGTGGCCGTGCGGTTCCGTGCCCGTCTTTGCCCTGTGTCTGGGGGCTTCCGTCTGCCCTGGGCCTCCTCCCTGGTCCACCTTGGGTGGATGCGTTTCTGCAGCTCTTCCACAGCACGCGCGCGAGGCTTTGCGCCCGTGCTGCCCCATTTCGGCTCTTATCGTCAGGTGTCTTTCATTAGCGGCGGTCTGTGCACGATTCGTCCGCGGCCCAAGGAGGCGGCTTTGCTCTCAGCGGGCAGTCGTTCTATATTACGTCCTCATACCCATTCATTATGGCATGTATTACCGCCTTAATCCTCCCCACATTGCTCTCCCCATGCGCATCCAACCTGGCCGTAGTTCCTTGTCGAATCCTACACTCTGCTTCAGCCCGTGGAGATATCGATGGTGCCATTTCTACAGAGGATGGATGTAAGGTGGTGCGTGCGTGAAGTAGCTTCAATTGACACATGTTGAGGTGTCATGGAAGTACGTGAATTGAGCAGCGTCTACAGCGTGAGGGGTTTGGTTGCTCCTGATTCAGTTCGCAGGCGTCGAATGATGACCTGACCTGACCTGAGCTTACAGAGGACCAGGAAGGGATCCCGATACATGATGTGGAATTGGTGGAACTTACCTTGATCGTATCGCATCATGATGTCATCAATATCAGATTATTCGCGCTTCGCGGCGGGCACGTTCGGGCACACGGTGGTTGCCAGGAAGACCGAGGGTAAGGCAGTCGCATCATTACATCAGTCTCTCCCTAGAGTTCCAACATGTTGCCGCAGGTTTTCTGTTACCCGCCATCTCGCACTCTCACCGGCCCCGCCTACTGTCTTTGGGGAGGTGGATTCGCCACCACTGCTTTCTCTGGTCTACCTCCCTGTAGCAATCTTGGCTCGCGCCATTTCGGCTTCACCACACCGCTCAACTACGGGGTCCAGTTATATCTGCGATCGACCACGACATACAGCAAATACCCGGATTTTTTAGAGTCAGCCAGGTTGGTCATACAATAGTTTGGTAGGGAGGGATCCTTGATTCCACAAGCAAGCCAAGCAGCCCAGCATGCGTAGGCTATCATCATGGCCCTTGTTGTTGTCGCCACTAGTAATTTCGAGTTGGTGCCATGGCGTGAAATGTTGGCGCAGTTGAAAATTCGTTAACACAGATTTTACTACTGTGGTCCGCTAGTCTCAGATTATGCCCCCTCCTTTGGCCGTAATGCAACTCTCTACTCTTTCGTAATCGTTTTCGCTCTCGCCGATTACAGGATACATGTCATGCAAAGTATGCAACAGCGTGCAACTTATACTTGCAAGTCGTAGCCAGTGGCAGTAGCAAGTGCCCGAAATGGTTGAGGGGAGTGATCATGGTACTCGAAGATCGTATGTAGTCGAAGTGATGGCGAGTATTACTAGGGGGTAGGTAGACGCAGTAGTACTAGTATCACGTTATCGGAGTGGTAGTAGAGATAGTAGTCGTGGTATTAGCAGTGGTAGTGGGTGTAGTCATCGTAGCAGTAGTAAGTCGGAGAGTGTCCTTGGACGTTCGGTACTCAGGGATTGTGCGTGAGTCGTGGAGGACATGTAACACATCCTACTACAAACCAAATGTTGTCAAGAACTGCCCAGAACTTGTGAATCTGCGCATGTAGAGGCATTCGCCGTGTTACTTGTTATACCATAGTCTGGGTCCGCACTACCAGGGCGATGGTCCGCGCCACTAGGGCGATGGTCGATCTTCGATCAATCTTGAATCATCGATCCCGGATTTTCGATCTCCGATCGATCTTGGTTTATTTGATCTTCAATCGTCCCTCGATCCAGCAGCCGTGATGTTCGCTCGATCCGGGATCGTTCGATTTCGATCGAGAACGGAGCATGGATTTTCGTCTTTGGGTTAGCTTTTGGTTCTTCGATATTCGAAATTCGACTCCGTTTCGATCTATCTTTGGGCCCCGATCCAGGCTACGCAGTCTTAGATCAAGGGTCAAGGATCAGTCGAAAAGAACGGGTCAAGGACCCATGGAAAACCAAGGGTCCAGGATCCAGGATCGATTGAAGACCACCATTCCAGAATCGATAAAAGATCAAGGATCCTTGGTCGGAGACCAGGGCCTCTATCGAGGATTGAGGGTCGATCGAAGATTCAGGGCCTTGGATGTTTTGCCGAACGAAGCCCGAGGAGTCCGGGATCGATGGAAGATCGACCAGGATCCAGGGGCAACCCAAAATCGAGGGTAGTTCGAAGATCTAACATGCACGATCGATGACCCAGGATCGATCGACGACCGAGGTTCCAGGGGGTCACCAGCAAACCAAGCATGCAGCGATGCGACTCCCAAGAATTCGACACATCTACGCATTGACCCGTCTTTAGTAGTCTGTGGGTTGTTCGATGATGGTTCGTTTGCTGGAGATCTGGCGACCCCAGGATTATCGGCCATCATGCTAGACCGTCACAAAAGGTTGGATACCTAGAACAAAACACGAGGCTCCCAATAGCCATCAAACCATAAAGGTTGCATCTTTTAAAATGCTCAGGTCTTGGTGGTCGCAGTTGTTCAGTTTGTTGTGTTTCTATGATGACCCCCTAACTCTCGACCATGCTGTAATTCCCTACAAGAAACGTGTGTGTGAACCTTCAGCAGTAGGCATCGATTTGCACATTGGCCACTTTGGGCATCCAGAAATAAGCTCGTCGCATCAGGAATCAATGTGCAAAAGGCGCCGCACAAGATGAACGTATTCTCAGATCTGCGAAACCAGAGCAATAAGAGATGATGATACCGATCAGGAGGAGGGAGAATGGGGAAGGGGGGACGGTTGCAATACACTCCATAGATTTGCGGGGGAGAACAAACAATGATTTTTGTCCATCGTCGTTTGGTGTTGGGTTTTTGTTTTAACACGCAATGTTTTTACTTGACCTGGATTATAGGTGTTGGGTGATAGTATATTGGCATTCCGCACGCACGGTGGTATGCGGTTTGCGCGCCAGTGTTGCTTATTTTAGACGGGCATGTGTTCCGCCTGCTACCACGTTTTGGACAACACGGCTCTACTTTGAGGTACCACGAGTCATCGTCCCGATGAAAGCGCAGACGGGATTGCCAGGCTGTCTTGATGGCATTGAAAAGTTGCACGAACATGTGTTGAGTCGCCAAGCTGATAATACA
>CAUYUJ010016183.1:215000-220000 GCA_963575745.1 Prorocentrum cordatum | reverse complement strand
CTGCTGCTGATGCTTATGATAATGATGATGTTGATGACGACGACGACGACGACGACGACGACGACGACGACGACGACGACGACGACGACGACGACGACGATGATGATGATGATGATGATGATGATGATGATGATGATGATGATGATGATGATGGTGATAACGATGCTGCTGATGATGATGCTGATGATGTTGATGGTGTTGATGATGAGGATGATGAGGATGAGGATGAGGATGAGGAGCAGGAGGAGGAGGAGGAGGAGGAGGAGGAGGAGCAGGAGCAGGAGGAGGAGGAGGAGGAGGATGGGGGAGATACCGTCACATGTGACACCTGTCGCTTTCACTTCTCGAGGAGCCTTCATGGACCTCATGTTGGCCGTGTTGGGGCTGTCCTGGGTTCCTGTGGGACACCTTTGGGGTCCGCTGGGCCTTCTTGGGCCGTCTTGCAGCCCTCTGCCGTCCTGAGGCTCTCTGGGGGCTCTCGTGGCCGTCAGGGGGATCTCTTGGGGCCGTCCATCGGATCATCTTAGGCCATCTTGAGGCCAAGCTCGGCCGTGTTGGAGCCATCTTGGGCCGTCTTGGCGACCTTGGCGGCATTCCAGAGGCCCTCTTGGGCCAGCTTGGGGCTTTCTTGGGGCCGTCTTGGGCCGCTTTGGGAGGCCTGTTGGGCAAATTTGAGGCTCCGTTGGGCCGTCTTGGGGCCACCTTTGAGGCGTCTTTGGCCGTCTTGAGCTGACGCAAGCCCGACGCGAAAAACGTTCAAGCATCTAAGGAACATATGTCATCTGTGCTTCTTCGTGCCCTCCAGAGGGTCCTCATAGAGCCTTACTGGGCGGTCTTAAAGCCCTCTTGGGCCGTCTTGAGGCCATCTTGATCCGTCTTGAGGCTAGAGTGGGCAGTTTTTGAGTCATCTTGGGTCGTCTAGGAGGCATCTTGGCCTCGAGAACGAGAATATGAGTTATGTTGCGAGGGATTGAAGCCTCGGGAAAAGAGGCCGATGCGCGCGGGGCAGTGCGACGAGAGGGGGGGTGGACCCTTAGAAGATTACAGAAACATTGCCAGGCAGCACTTGGCATTCTAGCACGCCTCAGCTTGCCAGAGGGCACGGTGGCAGATGTCGAAGGGACATGTCAGGCATAAACGTACACTTTCCGAGCTCCGCGCGGATTTCTTGGATCGGAGCCGGGACTTCTTGGCGGCGCTTCGGCGCCGCCCCTGGCAGGCTCTGCGCGCCTGGGAGGGGGGTCTAGCGCCGATCCAAGAAATCCGCGCGGCCCCCAAGAGGAAGAAGGGGTATGGTGGGGACGTGCATCAAGAATGGTGGGCCAATTTTCAACCACGACTACTTTAGGTAGGACGAGGGAGAAGGGAGCACGGGGAGGTCCTCCTCCTCCTCCTCCTCCTCCTCCTCCTCCTCCTCCTGCTGCTGCTCCTCCCCCTCCTCCTCCTCCTCCTCCCTCCTCCCTCCCCCTCCGCCTCTCCTCCTCCTCCTCCTCCTCCTCCTCCTCCTCCTCCTCCTCCTCCTCCTCCTCCTCCTCCTCCTCCTCCTCCTCCTCCTCCTCCTCCTCCTCCTCCTCCTCCTCCTCCTCCTCCTCCTCCCTCTCCTCCCTATGGTAGGTGTGGCGGAAAATCGGCCCATCAAAGAAGCTGGATGCTTGTCGGCAGGATACCCTGGTCTTCTTCGCTCCTTGCTGCGCGGCGGTTTCCCGCGGTCGTAAGAGGTGTTGCTGCGTCCAGGGTGCTCAAAGCTTTCCCACCCCAGGTGCATCGCACGCGCTGGTTCTCAGTGCTGGGTTTCTTGCGAGGGCGTCTGGCGGCCTCGTCCGCACCGCTCCCATGACGATGCTCGTCCTGCAGAGTCTTCGTCACCACGGTTGGAGCCTCCGCGAAAGTCCGGTCGAAATGCTGTCGGCTAGAAGTCGGGGAGCAGCGGCATTGGTACCTTTCCCCCCCCCCCCCCCGGCCCCCCGCCCCGTCCACGAGAGGAACACTTACGTTCCTGCGGAGGCCAGATCTGGCTCCAGCAAGGCAGCGCAGTGTGCCACACCTTCCTCCCGTGCGGTGTTGGAGGTCCTGGGGAAGGGGGATTTTTTCGGGGAAGCCGGTGAGCTGCTCCCCCCCCGCGGCAGCTTGTAGCGTCGCGGCCGTGCGCGCGGCGGCACGGCGGAGTCAAGCTGCGGAGAGCGGGCCCAGACTGGGAGCGTGCGCCGAGCCCTGAGGCAGCAGCCGCAGCGAGGTGCGTTGGGTTCGCCCCGAGGTCAGCCCCCTGGCCATGAGGGCCGGGTCTGGCTCCAACAAGCGAGGCTTTGGGAGCGTATCCGTGCTTGGGGTCGGGCTTGGCTTCCAATACATGTGTGCAGAGCAGTGCCTTCTTCGGTGCAGGCCTGCCGCCACGGCGGCCTGCGGGGGGTCGCTGCGCGCAGCGAGGTGGCCAAGCACAACACGAAGGAGGACTGCTGGGTGGTGCTGTACGGCAAGGCCAGGGCCCCCCCCAGGTGTGTTCAGGACGCACCCCAGGATGGGCCAGGGGAGGGGGGAGCCTCCTCCGCCTGGAGGGTCCTGGTGTCCGAGGTTCGTGGGGCCTCTCGTTGGACCTCCAAGGTTTTCTCGCCCCGATGCTTGCCGCCAGGCGCGCCTCACCGAGAGCGTCCCCGAGATTCAGGAGAGGCCAAGGCCAGACGGAGCAGGCCCAGACGGAGACCGGGCACTCCGCACGGATTTGCCCCGTATGCCTCGGGCCCCTCGTCCTGCGGGGTGCGCCGCCCCGCCAGTGGGCCCGAGCCCCCGCAGGCCGACCCGTCCCGAGGAGCAGGGCCGTCCCCGGGGTGCGGCCGCATCGGCTGCGTTCGCAGTCGGCTGCGCTCGGTCGGCTCGGTCGGCTCGGTCGGCTCGGATCGGTTGGCTGCTGCTGTACCGCTGCTGCTGGGGTGCCTGGCCTGGGAGAGCCACACGGCTCTGGAGCTCGGGTCGTTCTCCGAGGACGCCTCTCGGGCCATCGGAGCTTCCGAGGCCCCGAAGACGGTGCGGTGACGGACCGTGCGGTGGCGCTTTCTGGGGATTCCGAGGTCACCGCGCGGCCCGTCGCCGCCCTGTCCTGGGAGCCCAAGCTGCGCCGCTGCGACCTTCTCGGGGCCGCCTGCGGCTCGTCGGCCTCGGCCTCGCTGCCGAGTTGGGTGTCAGCTTTCGGTCTGCGCCGTCGCGGCGGCGGGCGGTCTCGCTTGCCGTGGAGGGTCGAGGATCCAGGTCTTGGGCAACCCACCCAGGGAAGAAAGGAGGGAACATAAGCAATCACGACGAACAGTCACCCAGAGGCAGTTGAGCAGCCCGGGACGTACACAATTTGTTGCCCGTGCAAGTATCATTGAGGGATTTGCAGCAACCTGAGTTGTGTTTCCAAACAACGTCGGGCCACGCGTCGCTCACCTGCGTAATTCGGATCGCGAAGGGGACGGCGATGACAAGCACGATAAGGAGCATAGAAAGGGGGGCAGAAGTGGATGAGCAGTAAGAGGGGACAGGAGGACGAGGAGGATGGAGAAGGAATGGGAATACAGATTGGTGAGAGTAACAACGACGTGCGCTACATCAGCCTGGTTCACTCCTGCTGCTGCTGCGGGCGGCAGGCAGCTGAGGCGGCGGGGCGAAATCGGCCGCCAAGAACAGCACCACGTGCCACGTGGCGTTCCAGCGCTCTGCGCTCTGTGAAGGAAACTCGCTGCGCGTTAAATGATAGCCCCCACCAAGGAGCGCGAGGTCTTGTAGGTATCCGCGTGACTACCTAGTCCGTTGGATCTCCCAGGAGCCCAAAAAGTAGCGACAGTTGCGCATTTCGCAGCCAACCAGAGAGCCACAAGGTCCCGCAGGTATCCGCGTGAATACCCATTCCGCTGGACCCCCCAGAAGCCCATGAGAGTGGCGACAGTTGCAAAATTCGCAAACCCCCAGGGAGCCGCGTGGTCCCACGAAGGTAACGACATCAGCGCAGCTGGCAGGCCCCCAGGGAGCCGCGAGGTCCCGCAGGGGTCCGCATGATTGCCCATTTCGCTGAACCTTTTAGGAGCCCGCGAAAGTAGTGACACCAGCGCAGTTCGCAGCCCCCTGGGAGGCGCGAGGTTCCGCATAGATCGGCGTGACTATTCACTCCGTTGGACCTCCCAGGAGCCCACGAAAGTGGCGACGGTTGCGCAGTTCGAAGCCCCACCAGTGAGCCCCAAGGTTTAGCTGGAATATGCGTGACTACCCACTTCGCCGGACCTCCCAGGAACCGACGGAGATGGCGACTGCTGCGCAATTCGCAGCCCCCCAGGGAACTGCGAGGTCCCGCTCCGACGCCCACGAAAGTGTCGACACCAGCACAGTTCGCAGCACTCACGGAAGTAGGGAAGTGAGGAGGCAGGAGCTGATGGGCTTGTGTTCCACCGCCACCACCACCATGAGTTGGAGGGGGGAAGGAGGAGGAGTACGAGGAGGAGGAGGAGGACGGAGAGGAGGAGGAGGAGGAGGAGGCAGAGGAGGAGGAGGAGGAGGAAGACCTCCACCCCCTCCAACTGATGGTAGTGGTGGTGGAAAACAGGCCCATCAGGAGCCAGGAGGCATAGAGCGACGCGCAGAGCACCCGGGCGGCCCGCGCCGCGGACGGAGGCACAGGGCCAAGGCGGGCGCTCTCTGGACCAGGGCAGACCCTGATGGGCCTGTTTTCCACCACCACCACCATGAGATGGAGGGGCAGGGGATGCTCCTCCTCCTCCACCTCCTCCTCCTCCTCCTCCTCCTCTCCGTCCTCCTCCTCGTTCTCCTCCTCGTCCTCCTCCTCCTCCTTCCCTCCTCCTCTTATGGTGGTGGTGGCGGTGGAAATCAGGCCCATCAGACCCGCAGCGTCGGCAAGTCGCGAGCGACCGTACTGACAGCAGATGACCTCCCCCAGCAAAATTTAGGACCGAGGCCATTTTTTCGGTCCACAACATGGTCATGCTACACATCTTATGTATTCGCACACATATATG
>CAUYUJ010016183.1:165000-212500 GCA_963575745.1 Prorocentrum cordatum | reverse complement strand
AGTGACCTGGGTCAGTAGATCCGCGACACGAATCCGAGAGCCCGTGGCGGCGGCCGAAAGAGGCCTACGACCTGGGGAAATTCGCCAAGGTGCATCCCGGGGGGGCGAAGCTGATCTTCGACTGCGCCGGGAAGGAGAGGCTTCCGTCGGAAGGAGGGGAGGATCGGTCGGTGCGATCGAAGCGGGTAACCTCACCCCCGGGATAGTAGAACATCCTCCCCCTTTCCCCTTTGTATCTCTTTATCCGTAAGGGTTTCGCCCCCTGCCGCTGGCCCCCTCTCTATCATAATGGGATCGGAGGCTGGGTGGTGAGATCGCAGTGGAACGGAGACCCGCAACCGGGAAATCGTTTCGTTTCGTTCGTGTCGTGCGTGCGGGCGAGGCGAAGCTGCGTGGGCGCGCGAGAGGAATGAACCCGCCGTTGCTAGGGCGAAGTGAAGACAACTGATTTTCCCCCTCCCGCCCGTCTGGCAGGAGCCCGCGGTGTCCTGTGGTGACATGGTGTCCGGTGGTGTCCAGTGGTGTCCCGTGGTGTCCCGTGGTGTCCGCCGTTGCTAGGGTGAAGTCAAGACAAATGATTCTCCCCCTCCCGCCCGTCCAGGGGTGGCTCGCGGTGTCCCGTGGTGTCCCGTGGTGTCCCGTGGTGTCCACCGTTGCTAGGGCGAAGTCAAGACAAATGATTCTCCCCCGCCCGCCCGTCCGTCCGTCCGTCCGGCGGTGGCTCGCGTTGTCCCGCGGTGTCCCGTGGTGTCCCGTGGTGTCCCGATGGGTAAGGTCGATCGTGATATCGATGTGGTGCCCAGGTGTCCCGTGGTGTCCCCAAAAATGAGATCGATAGTGAGACCGATAGTGATATTAACAGGTGGCCCGTGGTGTCCCGATGAGTGAGATCGATTCTGAGATCGATGTGGTGCCCCGAGGTGTCCCGTAGTGTCCCGTGGTGTCCCAAAAAGTGAGATCGATAGTGAGATCGACAGGTGTCCCGTGGTGTCCCGTGGTGTCCCGTGGTGTCCCGTTGAGTGAGATCGATAGTGAGATCGATAGTGAGATCGATAGTGAGATCGATGTGGTGTCCCGAGGTGTCCCGTGGTGTCCCGTGGTGTCCCGTGGTGTCCTATGGTGTCCCGTTGAGTGAGATCGATAGTGAGATCGATAGTGAGACCGATAGTGAGATCGAGAGGTGCCCCGTGGTGTCCCGTGGTGTCCCGTTGAGTGAGATCGATAGTGAGATCGATAGTGAGATCGACAAGTGCCCCGTGGTGTCCCGTTGAGTGAGATCGATAGTGAGATCGACTGAGTCAGATGTCGGTTTCCCCCCTCTGCCCCCCCCCCACAACCTTCTTGTCACCCGAAGGGTGGTCGTATAGATATATCAGAGTCGCGTCGGTGCGTCTCGGCGCTTCCTTGGCGCATCTGGGAACATCATGCGGGGGCGGATAGGAATCATCAGCGCATATTGAGACGTTGGCGTTCTCGAAGTCGCCTACGGCGAACCACCGCCGCCCCCTGCCTTTGGAATCGCCCAAGTGGCCGAGCGATGTGACAAGAGCTCTGCGAAGCTTTCAGGCCACGTGTTCCCCCCAGCCGTTGTAGAAAACCTTCGGAGATCGCTTGGTGAAGGATGGCTAGGAAGATCAGGAGGAGGAGGAGGAGAAGGAGGAGGAGGAGGGCGAGGAGGAGGAGGAGGAGGAGGAGGAGGAGGGGGCATCTGGGGAGCCTCTGGGGGCACTCTTGGGGCCTCCTCGGGGCTTCCTGGGAGCCTCGGATGCAGTTGTGGGTACCTCCTTGGGCCTCTTAGGGGCCTTTGGGGGCTTCTCGGATGTCTCTTTGGCAGTCTTCGGGCATTCCTGGCCAGTCTGACGCCGTAGGCAGCCGTCTTGGGGGCTTCTCTGGGCCGACTTGGGGCCCTCTTGGGGTGCTCCAGGGCCGCCTTGAATGCCATATTGGGCGTCTTGGATGCCGCTTGGGCCGTCTTGGGGCCCTCTTGGGGCCATCTTCGGGGCCTCCTGGGCAGTTCTGGGGCCCTCTTGTAGGCCTCTTGAGTTCCTGGGCGCGGGCACCCCCACGACGGCCGAGCCCGTCCAAGATCTCCCTGAGCGGGCCCATCGCGTCCGCCAGCGGCCTCGCGAGCGGGAGCGAAACAGCCATGGAGTCCACGCCCCCGTCCATCTCCAGGATCGCACCCCACGGTTCCCCTCGGAGCGAGCACGCCCACACGAACACGACCTGCTGCGATTCCTCGAATAGCAGCGAAACGAAGCCGTGGTTGCGCGCCGCGAGCCTCTTCTCCCAAGCGAGCGGGGCGGCCCGTCGGAAAACTTCAGGAGCATCAATGATTTGGACCGCTTCGGGCCTTCTGCGCCACCGTGTCTGGGTTGTGGGTTTGAGGCCTCTTGTGCATGTGTTGGGGTGTCGTGGAGAGCCTCTCGGGAGCCTCTTGGCGGCGGTTTGGGCGCCGCTTGGGGGCATCTCGGGGCCTCGTGGGGTATAGTTTGGGCCTCTTGGAGGCCTCTTTGGCGCGTCTTCGGCGCCTCTTGGGGCCTCTTGGGGCCTCCTGGAGGTTCTCGGGGCTTCTCGGAGCGTTTCTTGGGCCATCTTGGAGCCCTCTCGGGCCGTCTTGGGGCCCTCTAAGACGCGCGGTCTTGGGAGCTGCTTGAGCCATCTTGGAGAGTCGGAAAGCCGAACATGCGAGAACCCCAAACTCCTTTAACAACCTTTGTATAATCAACGACGTTGGCCTCTTGGGGCTCTCTCGGGAGGCCTCTTGGAGCGTTCGTGGTGCCTTCTTGGGCCGTCTTGGATCCATCTTCGGGCGCCTAGGCCTCGGCAATACGAATACGGCGTACGTTGCGAACGCGTATGGTCACGTGGACGCGAATCTGAAATATTTTACAAGGATTAGTTGCCTCGGGGACGCAATAAGTGAGCAAGGTGCAAGGATGTGTGACCTCGGGAACGCGAGCACTCTACAATGTATAAGGTTGTCTTGCTTTGGGGACACGACTGCTGAGCAATTTGCGATGGTTTGTGGTTTCGGGGACGCGACGATTGCAAGTATAATCTATGATGAGGGGTTCGGGGACGCGACTACGGCATAATTTACGACGGTGTGTTGCCTCGGTGGCACAAAATTGAAGCAATTTACGGGGGCACAGAAATGATATAATTTGCGAGGGTGAATGGCCTCGGAGACGCGAATATTGAGTAATGTACAAAGGGTTGCTTCTTCGGGGACGCAAGCCTTTGCAATTTGCAAATGTTACTGGCCTCGGGGACGCGAATATTGTACAATTTATAGGGGTCGTGGCCTCGGGGGCGCAATTGTGGCACAATTTACGGGGGTGGTCGTGGCCCCAGAGGCGCGAAAGCAATGTAATGTACGAGAGATCGTGGCCTCGGGTTACTTTGCGGGGGATCTCGGGTTCGGGGATGCGAAAGTTAGGGCAATTTACAAGGGGTCGTGACCTCTGGGACGCGAATACACCTCAATTGATTTGGGATTCTTGCGTCGGGAGCGCGAATCGCATGTTTTTGTTACGTGTCCCACGGCCCCGCAGGAATTCAGACAACGCGACTCAGGGCTGGTAACTGGGCCCTTTTCGTCTCCCCCCCCCGTCAGACTTCAACAATTTAGAGTAGGAAGCAGAAAGCAGGACTGTAAGACTGGAAACTGGAACTCGTGAAGGGAGCAGGAAGCCTAATCCCCGCAGCCTGATGACCCCACAAGGGGGCCGGCGGATCCACGGGATTGAATGTTGTTGAATTGACACAGCAGGCGGAGTGGCCGAAGTTCATTATCCCCTCCGAAGCCCTTATCATAGCTCTAATTGTGAGGGTGTCTCAGGCAAAACGCGACCCAGACATCCTAACATCCATATCTCTGGTTGAAAGTTTCTTCTCCCGCCTGGACCCCATTACGGAAGGAATGGGTACTAACACAGACAGCATTTTGGAGCCGTCTTGGGGTCTGAGGTGGCCCAGCACTGGTGGTTCTGGCCAGCAGGACGGGCGGGCAGGTTCGAGACTCTGGCTTCGGGAAGATGGTTTACCTTTTCGGCTTCTGGGGGCCGTTTTCGGTCCCCGGGATTATACAGAAATGATCCGGGGTGGAGCAACTGCACCAGATAGACCCCGTGGGAGGGGACCGGCGATAGATTTGTAGCGGATTGTTGCTTCCGTCTCTTGACCGATGTTCTGGGGTCCCAACCAGTTCAGACCCCCCAGCCACCTCCAAACACCAGCTCCAATTCATTTTGAACAGGACTCGCTGTCGGTGTCGCCGCGGGCGTTGTCCATTTTAAACAGAGGGCCGCCTGCCCAACAATGGCCGCTATCGGTTTTTGGCAACATGTGTTGCTGAGTTCATACCATTTTTTTCCGTACAAATTTCAGGCGTCCACAATCGGGGAGGTCCGACCTTGGCCATCTTCGCCTCGTGAGAACATCACGGCGGAAAGTTTCTGGCAATTTTCTGCTGTCACGGGGTTCCCAACGCACCCCGGGACAATCAAAACACGGCTCAGGGAAGGCGAACGGGCCGCGAAGAGGATCAGATTTTTGGGGAGCCACGTGGTGAAGAACGCAGGACGTCGGATGTTCGCGGGGGGACGATGAGGATCGAGGAGGAGGAGGCGGAGGAGGCGGAGGAGGAGGAGGAGGAGGAGGAGGAGGAGGGAGGAGGTTCGAGGAAGCCGAAGCAGGAGGAGCAATTAGGGATGAGGATGAGGACGAGGAGGGCCGAGGGGAGACGATGAGGAACGTCTGCAGCATCGTTTGCAGGCAGTGCGGATTTGGTTCCCTTGGGACATGTTTCACCAGGCAGCGTTTGCGCTCTATGGCTTCCGAGTCAGGTTTCGCGCAATTGATTGCCGTTTCATGCTTGTGGATATGTGGCCGCCTGCGTCTCTTTGTGCCCTGGTTCACATTTCCCAGTTTTTGTCCAGTGGCTGTTCGTGGCCGCCGCGGGCGTTTGCTGGTGTTTGCGTTATTTTGATTGCACCACAGATTCAAGCCACAGACGGCAGTAAGTGCACCACACAGATTGCAACACAGATCCAGTGATTTGCAGCCCATTTGGATAATACAGTTCCCTACCTAGGCTCTGCCTAGAAGGGTTCTTACTCGTTTGGCTTAAAGGGCCGGGCAGTGTTCCCCGCCCCGGGCGGTTCCCCCAGTTGCTTGGGAGCGGTTCCCCCAGTTGCGCCCCCTAGCTTTAGCTTTAGTTTTAGCTTCAGTTTTAGCTTTAGCATTAGCTTTAGCTTAGCTTTAGATTTAACTGTAGCTTAGATTTAGCTTAGCTTTAGCTTAGCTGTAGCTTAGCTTTAGCTTAGCTTTAGCTTAGCTTTAGCTGAGCTTTAGCTGAGCTTTAGCTGAGCTTTATCTTAGCTTTAGCTGTGCTGTAGCTTAGCTCTAGCTTAGCTCTAGCTTAGCTCTAGCTTAGCTATAGCTTAGCCTTAGCTTAGCTTTAGCTTAGCTTCAGCTTAGCTTTAGCTTAGATATAGCTTCGCGTTAGCTTAGCTTTAGCTCAGCTTTGGCTTAGCTTTAGCTCAGCTTTAGCTGAGCTTTAGCTCAGCTTTAGCTGAGCTTTAGCTCAGCTGTTGCTTAGCTTTACCGTTACTACTAATGCTGCTTTCCTAGGGGCTCCAATTCCTAGGTAGGGTCGCACTGGGATAATTTATTCTCCAGGGAGTTCACCTGGAGTATTGCACATCGAACGTGCAATAACCCACTTTCTGGGGTACGAGCTGGCAATCAGTACTTGCATTATGCTCAAACTGTCGCGGGTTTCTTGTCATATTCTCCTGGATCATTTTCATGTCGTTCGGGATCAGGTTCTAATTTACGCAAGGCCCAATTGGATTAATTTGTTTTATGTCTTTGTCTCCTGATCTATGGGGTAAGTGTGATGTCATTTGAGCAGTCGTGAATGATGTTACATCATTCTCGCGTATTTAGGATTCTCCTATCGCCTGTTGCTTTCTCACATCCAGATCGGGCCCCCCGTGCGCTGAGTGGTTTTCGTTGCGGACTAAGGTATTGTCAGGGGGGGTGTTGAGCATGCGCCCGCGATATCTCGCTGTGGACTCCGATCCCCGCAGAAATATTGTTTCGAGGGGGGGCAGCAGTCAGCACTTCGCATTTCAGCGCGAGCCGGCGCCTCTTTCGCCGCCTTTGGGTGTTGCTAGAAAAGTACCTCTGGCCCAAGGTACCCCCAGGATTCTCGGGGTGGCCCAGACGGCCTCCAGGGCACCCCTCACGAGGCCCAGGGGGCTCCAGGGGCTCCAAAATAGTGCGAAAAGCTGGGGGCACCTTGGGCCAGGGGCACTTCTAGCAACACCCGATCCTTCGCTTCCCGCGCGTCTCTTACTCCTCTCCCGTCTTATCCGGGTGGGGCTCGGACCATGCGTTCTTCTAGATTCTGGAATGCTCACAGAGATCCCTGGACCGCTTTGGAACGAGCGCGTCATCCCCGACTTGTCCCGGTCTGATTTTGTCTTAGTCTTGGCTTCGTTCTACCTGAGATGAGGTCAAGGGCGGGCGGCGTTTGTTTTATTATGTGTTGTATTGTGGTTCGTGTCCAGCCGCTTGTTTTCTTCAGCTGCCGCTGACCCTGGGGATGAGCTGCTTGCTTCTGGCGAAGGAGAGGAGCTGGAGGAGGCGAGGTTCAGGAGGAGGATGAGGGGTGGAGGAGGAGGGGGAGGAGGTCGACGAGGACGAGGAAGCAGGAGGACCCCATGCCGAGGCGGTCCAGAGAGTAAAAACACCTGAACATGTAGACCAACTGCACTTTTGGTGCGGTCGTTCTTCTGCTACGTTTTATCCTACACGTAAGGTCTAGTGCAACGCCCCAGAGCGGTCTGGGTATAGTTGATTCAGTTATTCCGTATGCTTTGCCCAGGACGAGGGAGGAGGAGGAGGAGAAGGAGGAGGAGCAGATAAAGTTTGAGGAGGAGGGAAGCATATAGAGAGGTCTACGACTGTCTGATGGTACCTCATGTTTTTTGAGGACACTTGAGGAAGAGTACCAGAGTGAACCAAGAATGCATATAGGATGCTGCAATACACCCCGACCCAAGTCGCATCCTCATTCGTTCCTATATGCATTTCTTTTCACTGCAGGAAGCGCCCCCGTGAAAAACAAGCGATCCATGGGCCTCCCATTCAGGCGAAAGCTCCGCGTTGAACAGGGACTGCCCCACATCATTATGTTGTAGAAGATGCGACAGAAGTCGCTGTGTAGATCCATGACAAATCTTTCAGATCCCCGCTATGAGAATGAAGCGCTCTCCACCTGGTCAATCCTGCACAAGTTTAGAATGTTGATCACTGGATTTTGCGGATACCTCAAGCGATGGCCCCATGTTGAACGGAACCGCCCTTCATCCGCGTAATCGTTGCGCAGCCCTACTCTTCTGGATATTCTGATTGAGGGCGTCGCAAAAGGCAGCCTAGGTGTGACAGCCACGAGACAGTTACCCATGTATATGCATGGAATTTTTAAACTGGTGCGCGCGACGCTCAGGCGAGAGCCGCACATCGGAAACCCTCTGCTTTGCATTCGCGCACTGGTGACAACTTTCAAGACGAATGCACGACGCGCTACAGCGAGAGCAATATGCATTTTGCTTGTTAACAGTTTGCCTTCATGGAACGCGCAAGTCGGCCACTGAACTGTTCGTGACGCGGGTTGGAAGCCCGATGACCGAATGGGCTTGTAAGGTTACCGAACACGCCGCTGTAATAGAAAAGAACATGCATTTTGAGTCAGGCTGGAGGGCTGGCGCGAACTGGCATTGCATGTCTTAGGTGCGTTTACGCGCCTTTCGGCGTTCGACTTGCATTGCGTGGTGTTGTGCATTCCGTGTAACTGTTTGAGACTCCAGGTTCAAGACCTCCCGACAGATTGCCCCACGCAGCCCCAGAGCACTACACCCGGACACGACATCAACATCCAACCCCCATAGCCGACACGACTCAGACACGCTCCACGAAATGACAACGAATACACTTTGCCCCACCCGATCTCCCTACGCCTCCCCCTCCACGACCACCAGCAGCCTTCCCATACGCAGGAGCCTACCGAGACTCCTATTCGAATGCGCAGGAATTCTTCGCCGCCGACCCCCGCGCTCACCCCGAGTGCCGCCACAGGCTCCTTCACGCCTACTGCTCCGGCGGTCGACGACGGCTACGACATCAATTCCAGCTGCATTCCGGCACCCGCTCTGGCCCCGACCCCGCCTCCGACTCCAGCGACACTCCGGCGTCGACTCCGTCTCCGACTCCTGTTCTGACGTCGACCCCGGCTCCAGAATTCAGCCCAAGTGTTTGGTGCGGGACGTTGCGCAGCTGGGTTCCTGGACAGGCCCGTGCTTCGGTACCCGATTTCAGGCGCCCTTTGGTGGTTTGGGCCCATCTTGCGGGACGCAGGCGAGCTCTCCTGCGGGGCAGGGGACCCGCGCGTCTCATTGTTGCTTCAACGTTTCACTTGGCCCGCATCGTGCTGTCTTTGTTTATTCTCGCAGTGAACCGGTTAGTTCCTTAACGTGTGAGTCCTGATTCTATACGTGATCAGTTGGACCGGCGGGAGCGCACACACGCAACGCTTTTACAGACACCTCTCTGGCAACATTTTGTCGCTCGGTCTCTTGTCGTTTTGCCGTCTCACCCCCTTGGTTCGTCGTCGAGTTCCTCCTCCCTGACTGTGCCGGTATCTACCTGGCCGGCTTTTTTTCGAAGTTTGCCGACAAAGAGCTTCAGCGAGCTAGGGACCCATGTCCGCGCGCGTTTTCGTTTGGTGTCGACACAGCCCCTTGTGAGGGGATGGAAGCAGATTGAATGCTCAATGCTGTATCGCAGCATGGCCACAAATAGGAGGGCGTTTGCGGCGTGGCATAACAAATGTTTGGGAAGTTTCAGGCGAAACGCCCAGCCAGCCCTACCGACACATCTGACGACGTTGCGACGCAGAGCTTGGATTTAACGGACAGAGCGATGGGGGGAGGGCCAGGATGACAACCGAGGATGGTGCTCAGAATGATACTGGTGATGATGATGGTGATGGTGATGGTGGTGGTTGTGATGAGGACAATCATCATTTTTACATATTTGATGATGGTGATGATGAGAATGCTGATGATGATGGTGGTGGTGATGGTGATGTTGATGCTTATGGGGATGGTGGCAGGGAAAATTCACGATGACGAGGATCGATGGTGACGGGGGAGAAACCGTCGACGACGAGGGAGAAGGAGGACCGTGGAGGACGAGGTCGATCGATGAGTATCGAGTTGTATGAGGACCTAGGTGGAAGGCAGGAGGATCGGAGGGCGAATATGTTTGGTGGTCAGGGTGCGCGTTGTAGTTGGTGCTGCCAGGCTCCACCTGGTCCATGCGGTTTAGGGGCGATACAAGGATGAGGAAGATGTTGGGGAGAAAGAGGAGGTGAGGTGGGGGAGGATGCGGATGTTGCGGGGATGGGAGTGAGATGGAGAGTAGGACAAGGAGGAGTAAGAGGAGGGTGAAAATGATCCCAAAGGAGAATCGAGCAGAGAAAAGGGAAGATGAGGAGCAGAACGACAAGGTGGACAAGGAGGACGGGGAGGAGTAGGAGTGGGATTGGGAGTAGGAGCAGGAGAATGAGCATGTGTAAGATAATTCCCAGCTTGCAGGATGCGACCGCCGTGTTCGACCCCATCCACCCCAAGGACGCTGCGGACAAAACTGCCGGCGCCCGCCCTCCTCCCCTCCTGTCCTCCCTTTCCTTCGCCTCCTCCTCCTTCCCCCTTTCCTTCCTATCCCTCCCCCCCGTTGTTCCCCTTGCTCGTCTCTTTCCCTGCTCATGATCCTTCTCTCCCCTGCTTCCCCAGACCACCTTTCTTCCTCCCTCGCCCTCCTCCTCATTCTCGTCCCAGTCATTCCCGATGAGATCATGGACAAGCTGCCGAAGCCCGCCCGCCTTCCCCTCAATCCCTCCCTGTATCCGCCCCCCCCCCCGCTCTACGTTCCATCCTCTCTCCCCGGTCCCGTCCTTCCTCGTCTCCTTTTCCTGTTCCTCTCCGTTCCCCCTTTTCCCGCCACTCCTGCCATCCTCCCCGCCACCCCCCTCGTCCCTCCAGTCTTCCGGTTCCTCCTGCGTTCCTCGCCCTTCTCCCCATGTTCCGTCCATTCCTTGCATTTATCCTCTCCTCCCCCTCCCGTCCCTCCCGTTGTGCTCTTGTCCGAGCAGGCAAAGCAACCCTGGAGGTACGTTCGCTCAGGCTTCACCGAGGAACAAGTGAGAACCGTGCCAGTGCATCAAGCCATGGGGTTGTGTGCCATCTAGGTCAATAGAGACAGAGCCGTATGGGTCGACGTCGGACCCCGTTGGCGTGGAACCCCGTTGCATCCCCAGTCTCTCGTCTTCGACGTCCTGTCATGATCCAACAACGGCAACAAGGCACTTTCCGTCTCTTCAGCCAAACGGTTAGGGACGCTTGCCACCCGCTGGCGAGGGCCAGTGTCGTTCATTACTGACAGAAAAGGCTCCAGGGGCCAAGCTTCGCCGCTCTCGTCCGTCCGGGCCGCGACCCGCATACCCAAAGCCAAGTTGCGATCCGGAAGCAGGCACACGGGACCGGCGAAGAGCCAAGACAGGGCCGCAACAGGGTTTCGCATGCTTGATGCTTCGCGCCGTGATCACTTGTCACCTTGCAAGGTAGGCGTGACAAAAAGGACGTGTTCGGGTCACACCCGACCAACCAAACCACCCGCCACCAGGGATTGACGGCACCTCGAGCGAAACAGCCACCGCCAACGCAGACGGTGAGCAGCAATCGCGACCCCAAATGGTTCCCTTTTGGTGTAGCCAAACACAACAGGGACGAACTCGACCGCCAGTGCTCGTCACCCAGACGCCACAAAACCCAGGGAAGGGGAACGTCATCCGATTTACCGTCGCGGCCGCCGAAAAGGGCCACTCCACCCAGGCCACTATCGCACAGCGTGGTCACCAAATGCGCGCCCCAGAGGTCGACAACCAAGAGCCCGCCTGGAGTACTGCCGCAGACCGTTGCTCCAAGGCGCGTGGCCCGATACGAAGAAGGGCGGTCTTACGGGCGATCTTCCACACTTTGGATATCCCGGCGAGGCGCGGTCAGCAACCTTCGGGAACGCTGCGTGCCAGGCCAAAACGCCCGGCGAACAGCCCATCATCCCGCCGAGCGAGGCTCACAGCTTCGCTGCGCACGCAGGCATCGCTGGCATCGCCGCGCAAGGGGGCGCCAGCCCGAGCGCGAGCTCCGCGGCGGCAGCAAGAGCGCATCGTTCGAGGACCAGTGTACCTAGCACGCCAGGACCACCTGCCACCGTGGGTTCAAGGGCCCCGGGCGCGGCAACGTCTCGCCCCCCCACCAGTGCCCGAAACCAGCGAGACCGTGGCGCTTGCGCACAGACCGCGCAGGCCACACAACCAGCTCGGTTGTCCCCCAGGACTTCCTCTACCGAAACAGGCGCTGAACAGCCAATGTGCCAGCCAAGTCCCGCAGGAGGCCAGCCGCGACGATTCGGAGGTGGACTTCGACGACGGCAGCGAGGTCATCGACATCGTCGAGGACATCGAGGCGGCGGAGCAAGCCCGCGCGCGCGCGGCCGCGCCCGAGCGCCAGCTACAAGCGCGGCCGCTCTGTCGCCTCGGATGTTGCTTTTTTTCCAGGCAGCGGCGATGGCGACGACGCCCCCGCCGTCAATTCTTCCGCCGGCAGTTGCCAGGCGCGTTGAGGCCCTCGCGGCGGGATCCCACATCGACCCCCCCCTGGCACAATTTCGGGCCTTCTGCCCCCCAGTGGGCGGCCCGCCAAAGGCCGCGCCCTGCCGGGCACTGGGTTGCGGCAACTCCGAAAAGCCACAGGCGACCCCGCCTTCTTTGACGGAGACGGCCCGCGCGCGGCTCATCTCGCCGGCGCCGGCGTCGCCAGCCTCGACGCCATTTGGGGCGCGCTCACCAAGCTTCGGGGGCATTGCAGGGTCACCGCGCCGGCGCCGTCGAAGAACCTCGCCGCCCCGCTTGCCGCGTCCATGCCGTCGCCCGAAGCGCCCACTCACGAGGAAGCGGATCTTGGCGACCAGCATGCGGTCGCGGCCCAGCTGGCGGCTGCGCCCGGCGCCAAGGGCGCGGATTGGGGCGCCGGCCACGGGGCGCGACCCGCGTCCGCCAAACGCGTCGGGGCGCGCATCGTTGCGCATGGACGCCGAAGGCATCTCGTAGCGCCAGTCTCCGCGACGGCGGGGCCCGTTCAGGCAGGTCTGGGGCGCCGCCAACTCGGCGAGGGGCGATCCGTATTTCATATACATGGATGCCCACTGCGACCAGGGGGGCCGGACTTTCCTCACTCCCCCCCCCCCCCCGGCCCCGCGCGGGCCAGACGTCGACGGGGGCCGACGCGCCGCTGGCGCGGGGAGATCTCCCATCGACCGCATCGCGGCCGTCTCTGAAGCGAGGCAGCACGTCGCCAACTTCGCCCTCGCGCGCGACCTCCTCGCCGAGCGGCGCCTCTGCCCCGCGGGCCCCCGCGACCTCGATGCCGCCCTGCATTTTGCGAAGGGGCTGCGGGCGGCGGCGCCCCGCCCGCTGGCCTGATCAACGATGGGCCCGGATGAGCGGCAAGCTCTTCGAGACCGCGTCGAGCCGGCTGTCCTCGCGCGGATGGGCGCGGCAGACGCCGTCGGCGGCGTCGACCAGATCTTCGGCCCAGCAAACCAAGCGGCGCGCGTGCCGCGCGGGATTCCACGGCGGGCGCCCGCCGCGCGACTGGAGATACGACCCCGCAAGGCACGATGGAGCGCCGCGCTTCCAAGTCGCCTGCGCCGCGCCGCCCGCGGAGCGGCCAGCGGGGTCGCCGTCGCTCCCGACGAGCTACAGCGGCTACGTGGGGCCGTGAAGAGGCGCCCGGCGCCCCGCCATGGACGCCGTGGCGCCCGCGGCACCGGCCACCCTGGCCTCTGGTCGCAGATGGGGAGCACCTGGGCCGCGGCTTTCGACCTCGCCGAACGCCGCCGCGTCGCCGGCCAGACGGTGGCCCCGCGCGCCCAGCGACGAACGCCCCGCCGACCTCCGACTCCACGACCTCGCGGCGCCCGCCTGCGCGCAGCTCAGGAGGCGCTGAGACGCCGACAAACTCATCCGCCTCAGCGCCTGGACAGCGCGCGCGCGAGCCGGAGGTGGAGGCGGAAGCAGGGCGAAAAGCCAGCGGGAAAACGCGGTCGACATGTTCAATGCCTTCGACCTTCACCCCGCATCGCAGTGCCCCGCGCACGCCGCCGGGCACTCGCGGGGGCGAGGCGACGACGGGCAATCGCCATGCAAATTGTGGAGACGGCGCCGGCGCGCAGCGATGCGCCCGCCACCGCCCCAGGCGATTCCGCGTCGGATAAACGGATGCGACTCAGACGAGCGCGCGCCGTTGGAGCCGGACCAGAACGCCTTCCTGAACGATGCCAGATCCACGTTCAAATTCACGGTAGACGCGCGGAGACCCATTTTGGGCAAAAACCGAAGCGCGGGGCACCGCTCCGACAGAGCCCCCCTCGCGCGGGAAGTTCTGCAAAGCGGAGCGCCACCAGGGGCTCCTCGCGCAGGCGCCAGCCCAATTGTTCGTGACAAGGCTTTCGTCCATGTCATGAGCGCCCGCCCCGTCGCTGGGGCCGGGGGCGTGGGTGAATGGGCCGCAAAGGAGGCCTGCGCGTTCCTTGACCGAGGTCTCCGCCTTCTTGTCACAGCATTATGGGCCATGCGACTCATGGCTCGAGTCGCCGAGCATCCCCCGCGCGCCCCGGACTCATTCCTGCGGGGAGGAGGTGTCGAGCTCCCCGCGGACCAACAGCTCCGTTTCGTCAAGTTCACTTGGTTGCACGCCTGGGAAGTACGAGCCCCCCGAAGCCCGACTGCCCGGAGAGATCAGTAGACGCGCCGAGCCAGTTGGGGGCGGTCCCGCGCGCCGCTACATGGCGCGTCAGCGCGACCTTGGCGCCGCAGGTCGAGCGCGCGCGCCATCTCGAAGTTCCCCTGACAGGGGCGGCGTCGGACCGGCAGAAATGCTTCGACTACCCCGGCGCGGACATCCGCCTTGACCTCGGGCGCCCGCCCGACATAGTCGCAGCCGCGCGGCATTTCCAAGACAATCGCCGGGGATGCATCTGCATGGGCGGGGCCTGATCCAGACCTCTGGCCCGCGACAACGGCTGCCTCCCAAGGCATCTCTGTCGCCCCCGGCGACGTTGAACTCCTGGTGCGCGCGCGAGCCAAGCGACGGCGCCGGCGCTCGCCTCGCTCAGTGAGTCCTTCAAGATGCGCCGACGACGGCATTTCGGCGCCCCCCGCGGCCAAGGAGATCCAATTGCAACTCGTCGAGCCCCCCCCCCCTTCGACGGGCTGTCTGGCCGAAAGGCCCACCCCGAGGACGCGGTCAGCTGGGCCGCGGGCGCAGAGCTCCACCGCCAGCGAGCCCGCCCGCCAGGTGGCTCTCCCTCTGCTCCACGGGCAGCCGCGGCAAGCTCGCCGCCAGTTGAAACGGGCACTGACGTTGCATCTGTTGCAGTCGACGCCACGGTGAATCTCGAGGCCACCACCGACGCCAGGGCACGACGGGCCGCCGCCAGAGTGTCGCGCGTCGGACGGCCCCCCGAAGGCACCCATATGAAATCATGTTGCGTTTGGCCCCTCGCGGCCAGCGCGCGCGCGCCGCTGGCGCAGACGTTCAAGCGCAGAGCCAGAGGGCCGGGAACCTCTTACAACGCCGCGTTCGAGGCCATCGGGCCCAAAGGGAGATCTTGGATCTCGCAGTGGGCCCTCCGCGTCCTCGCCGTTCCTGGGCGCGCCCTCGAACTGGGCGCCATCGCAAGGCGGGGGGCTTTGCTCGGCCTCAGAAGGCGAGCTCGGCGAGACGCCAGTCTCGACGCGAGAACCGATGAGCTGCGAGACCTCCAAACCTTCCACAGAGGCGTCGACGAGGGGCGCGTCGCGCCAATTGCAGAGTCCTTCGGCCGCCACGCCGACTGCGGGCGCGCGCCTGCGCACCCTTCTACAATGTCTCATCGACGACGCCAAGTGACGACATGAGTTTGCTGCGTCCCTCCCGCGCGCAGCCGTCTCCATCCACGACCGACTTCGCCAGGTGCCCCCCTGCCTGACAGAAGAACAGTTCAGCAGAATGAAGCCCAATCGTTGCACCGCGGGCCATGGCGGGCAAGAGCCACTATGCACGCCAGGCGGCCCAGACCACCCAGACGGCCCATTGAGACCGAACTCCGTCGACTACCTCGACGATCCGAGATAGGGCCAGCTCGGTTACCTCGATGGACGCAACCTAGATCCGCTCTGGTTCGGTGCCTCCATGAACGACGGCGGCGACGACGACGAGCGCGTCAACCGCGCTGACCTGCGCGCGGCGCGCCAATCCAGACCCTTTCACGTAAATGACCAGGCGGCTTGCGATCCCCGCGTCATGACCACTTTCACCAGCCCCCACCACCAGGCCAGCTCCTCTTCCCACCAGGGCACGGGGAGAGCGAACGGCCAAACACCGCCGGCACAGGGCACGGCATTTCGCGCATCCAGCGGTTCGACCGTTGGCAATCCCTCACGCAACACCGCTCGGCGGCTACGCGATAGCCTGACGCTGACCGTGAATCGGGCCTCGTCGCTAGCATCAACGCGTCGCACCAGCGAGCCAACCACTTCGCCCAATCTTTCCAGTACGTCCACGAACAGTCAACTCCGGTGCTTGACAGGTTCCACCGTTCCACCTAGCACAAGCGGCCCGGGACGGCTTGCAGCAGGCCTTCCAGCCTGCCGCTTCCTTAGCGGCGCCCCTGCATTACAGTCTACAGGTCTTCTTTGCTGTTTCACACGCGGCACACCAGTGTTAACGCCCTTTCCGCCCAGTGGGTTCGGTGAATTGTTGGCCCCGGTTCCGTTGCCCTTTTGTTGGTCCGCTGCGGGGGCTGTTCCACAGCGGCGCTGCTATTGTCAGGGGGCCGTATCACGCATGCCATAGCGTGTGTACGGTCGGCGTCTCTCCTGTTTGCGGGTGTGCAGAATTGCCGAGTTTCGCCCTTATCGCCATGTCGCGCTTCTGCTTTCCATTCGGCCCACAGACCGCGCAAGGGGGGAGGGTAGTCCCCCCACCCGTGTTGGTACACCGATACCTTTCACCATATGAGGCTGGCGCGAAAGGCGCTTGCGACCCTCGCGCCAGACGGACTTCGACTCGTCGAGCAGTTGCGATATCCCTCCTTCCCCGCCGCCGCCGCCCCCTCCTCCCTCCCTGCCCCTGCCCCTTCCACTCCTCCTCTTCTTCCTCCTCCTCCACCTCCTCCTCCTCTCCCTTTTCCTCTTCCTCCCCCTCCTTCTCTGCGCCCTTCCCCCTTCTTGTCCTCCCCGCCTCCGTCGCCGCCCCCGAGGACATCATGCAGAAGCTGCTGAAACCCGCCCTCACCATGGGCGTCGTGGACCCGACCACCATCCGGGAGGAACGAAGCGCCGCCGCGGGCGCCTTTGCGCTCTATTCCGAGGGTCGGCGGGGGCCCGGCGGGGCTGGGACCGAATAGTTTTGTCCGATCCCAGTCCTTTTCGTGTCCACCGCGGGCTCCTTGAAATGGGGCGCCGTGCAGTCAGGAAGTATTTTCCTTTCCCCTTCCTTCCTTGCTCCTGCGCGCGCGTGCTAGCAGGGGGAAGGCCATACCCACTCAAATCTGGGCCACTTTGTAGAGGACGTTGTTGCCGAATGCTCACCCACAGCGCGTGGCAAGACGAAGTATCCTAATCATAGTCTTGGCATCGTAATGATTTGAAGTGTGAAGTCGTTCCTGAGCGTTCCGGAATGCCCTCAGAGCGTTTGAGTCGTGGTCCTGGCCTCGTCGTCAGCGGCCTCACGGGAAAGAGACGGCGTAGATCGAGGCACAACGCCGCGCCAGCTTCTCTCGGGGCCTCCTGGGGCAAGAGGCCCCTTTGAGGGGCAACGCTCGGGTGCATAGGCTCAGGGGGGATCGATATAGGTCCGACAACCTACCCGCCCAGGACCGCTGCGACTTGCTATCGCCAAGGGTGGACAGAACCCCCACCCTGACACAGTAGTGAATTGTCCGTCTTCGGTTCTCGAGAGGGCGCCGCGGCCGTCAAGTTCCAGGCTCGCGCCCGCCAGGTTTGGGCCCGAGGTCTTTCTCACTTAACCACGTTTTACTAAAGGGGGTTCTGCCCATCCCCGATATCGGGAGCCTCATTTTTGCTGATCTGTCGGTGATGCATCGCCGACTCAGGCCGGCGTCCCCCCGATCTCCCCCCCTCTCATCTCGGCGGGAAGGGCCCATTCCCCTCCATGGTTAATCGACACCTCGGCGGCAAGCTGGCGGCAGCGCTCCGGGGTGCAGTGCTGCCTCCACAGGCGCGGCCCCCCAGGTGGCCTCGCGGAGAGATGGTGTCTGTCCAGTGGGTGCGCACCAGCCTGGCTCATGTGCCTGGGGGAAGAGGTCCCCAGGTCTCCTGCGATAGTCTTAGATCGCGTCGACTTAGACTTAGAGGGGTTCCAGAAACTCCCCCAGGATCTTGCAAAAGTCTCCCCCGGAATCTCTGGCAGCGGTGCGGGGGCCCCTTCAGATCTCAGATCTCCTGCAGCAGACCCCCCTGGCGAAATCTCCAGAGGAATTTTCCTGACAAATCCCCCGCGGTTAGACATCCCTGCCAAGTCTCCACCGAAATCTCCGGCGAAATCTCTGGGAAGCCCTCTTCAGGTACAAATCTCCGGCGAAATCTCCTGGCCATTCCGCCAGCGGGAGAATCGCCGCAAACGGAATCGGCTTTAATGCTCCATGTATGGAATCATTTTGCAATCCTCTACGTAAGGAATCCGAATTTTATCGTCGAAAAAAGAATCATACTGTAATCCCCCGCAGAAGGAATCGGATCGCAAGCCTCTACAAAGGGAGCCTTCCTCTACACAAGGAGTCCTATTGTAATTCTCCGCATGAGGAATCCTAGAGCAACCGTCCACAGAAGGGATCCGATTGTAATCTTCCTCAAAGGAATCCGATTGTAATCCTCCGCGCAAGGAATCTTATTGTAATCTTCCACACAATGAGTCCTAGTGAAATCTTCTGCGGAAGGAATCCGAATGTCAGCCTCGACGAATGGAGTATTGGCGAAATCTTCCACGCAAGGAATCCGATGCAGCAATCGACGAAAGAAATCCTATTGTTAGCCTCGACAGGAGAACTCCGATTGTAATCCCTTTTAAAAAGAGTCATATCTTAGTCCTCCACCAAAAGGAATTCTATTGTCATCCAGCAAGTCAACTTGTAGGACCAAACAAAAAGTCTGTTAAGAAATCCTAGTGTAATTCTCCACGGGGGATCCTATTGTCATCTTCCACAGAAGGAATCGGAGTGTAATCCCCCACCCAAGGAATCCCTGGCACAAAAATCATTATATTGGAATCCTCCACAGAGAGTGCTACTGTAATATAGGAATCCTATTGTACGCCCCCACAAACGGAGTCTCATTGTAATCCTCAACAAAAGGAATGCTGCTGAAATCCGCCACACCAGGAAGCTGATTGAAGGTGCCCACGAAAGGAATTTGCGTCAAACCCGATAATGCGGGTTAAGATGCTTTTGAGTTGTGCAGGACGTATTGGAATTGGTGAGATCATGTGAGCATCGCCAGGCATTAGACCAGGATCGAATATGTGAAAATTGTTCGCAATGCGTTACAACTATGATTGCCCGGGTCCGCGCGTTGGATTTCTCATGTGATTTTGATGGCTTGGGCCCGCGCAGTAGATTTCTTAACGCCACTACTCAGCACAGTTTGGCCTTGGTAGTTCGTGTATTGAGGGTCTTGCAATGATTAATCTTATATATATATATATAAATAATTAAATGTCATCGCCACCCCCGCCTCCGCGGCTCTCCGACTTGCGGTCTGGGCCAGTGCTTTTGGGCGGTTTCCCTCCTCCCCCTTCCCCCCCCCCTCCGCGCGGCCCATCCTGCAGACGTCCTTTGTAGGCTTGCGCAGACGGTTCCCCAGGAGCTTCCCCGGGCGGCCCTAGTCCCCAGCCGCAGGCCAAAGGCCGGAGGCTAGGGCTTGGGCCATAAGCTTACATCCGAAAGCCTAAGGCCTGAGGCGTAAGGCCTAGTGCGGAATCCGCCTTTCTCCATGTCGGCGTCGCCGATGCGTCGCCGACATCGCCAACGCATCGCCTGTGCATCGCCGATGCGGCGCGATCCTCCGACCCCATCTGCTCAGATTCGATTTGGGAGGCCCTAAGTACTATCACACAGTCAACGTGCTGAACTGCGAAGTGCGTTTTTTGCGTGCAGGAGGAGGGGCCCTGGTCTCTGGGCCGCGCCCCAGATCTAGCCCGAGGAAGCCTTGCGTGGTCGAGGGTCGCCGTGGCTAGACAAGCCTATCTGGTCTTTGCTCGGCGTTTTTCTTGGCATCGCTCGCACGTGTACAGTTTTGCTAGGCAAGGCCAGCGCCAGAAAATCGGCACCATCTTGGGCCATCCTGGGTCGCATTGACACCTGGACCAAGAGTTGCACCATCTTGGACCAAACACTTTTGCAACATCTGGGTCGCCTCGACAAAAACGTGGGGCCACACCAAGCACGGGGAATGGGCGTCCGAGCAGTGGCACGTGTTCAGGCCTGCAGGGTGGCCGCACGCCGCCCGCCCCCATGCTCCCGCGAGGGCGGGCGGGGTCCTGCGCCCCGGAGCGCGCGCTGCCCCGTCGACCTCGCCTCCAGCGCGGGGGCTGCCCCGCGCTTCTTCGCCGATGATCCTCACGACGCGTGATGCCCTCGCCATCATCATCACCACCACCATCATCATCATCATCATCATCATCATCATCATCATCATCATCATCGTCATCGTCATCGTCATCGTCATCGTCATCGTCATCGTCGTCGTCGTCGTCGTCATCGTCATCGTCATCGTCATCATCATCATCACCACCATCATCATCATGGTCATCGTCACCATGATAATCCTAGTCTTCAGCGTCATCATCAGCATTACCATCATAGTGATACGCATGATAATCATAATCATGATCCGTTTTTTCATCATCGTAATCAGCCCCGCGCTTTCTCGCCCATGATCCTCACGACGCGCGTTGGCCAATTCACTATAGGGCAAAAAGAAATTGCATTGACATAAAAACTCGGAGGTCCGCGCGGATTCCTCGGATCGGCGCTGGACCCATTCCATGGCGCGCGGAGCGCGCCAGGGGCGGCGCCTGAGGGTCTCAGCGCCGACCAGAGGAGTCCGCGCGGACCTCCGAGTTTTTATGTTTATGTCATTGCTTGCTCCCCTCCATTAGCTGTGCGTGATGACCCCGCTCGGCCTTACAGGGACGCAGCACACCCAGCCTGTGCCAGCTCGCATCGCGCAGCCTGCGTCGTATGGAAGCGCTTCGGTGCGAGCACACGTCGGCACCAGCGCGCGTTCTGAGCATTGCCAACCTCGATCTCACGCGCGCGCCGTCACAAGCACGAACACTGAACTTGGGAGAAGGGGTCCGCCGCCAGCGACACGAGTCACTGGCGGCGCGGCCCCGCGTCGTGCCCGACGCGACTGCAGGGGCGGTTGAGGTGGCGGGCGGCCTGACGTGTGCAATCCCCCCCCCCCCAAGGTGTCGCTCTAAGGCGCCGCTCCTTCTTCCCCCCCTTCTCCTCATGATCGCCCTCCCTCGTCACGTTCTCCATCCCAGGCTATCCCTCCTCCCTCCGCATCAGAAGCCTCCGATCGTCCTCTGGGCAACTCGGGCCCCGGATCAGGCTTCCGGGGCGCAAGTCGAGGAATAGATCATGCGTTCGCCTTTTGCATCTTCTCGTCGTTCTCCCACATCTTCGTCCTTCGTCCCTCCTGATCCTCGGCCCCTCCACTTCCCCGCTCCAGGTCCCCGCTCCACCCGCGCCTGGTCCTTCCCGTCTCTCCTCCGTTATCGCCCCTCTTGTCCTTCCTGGGTCTTCCGGCATCGTGATCTGATCAACGCCTGGTCCCTAGCAGTCCCGACCCCTTCCCTTGGATCTGCTCTTCGTTTTGACGGCTCCGTGGCCCGGGGCTGGCCATCTCCCGTGGCCCGTCCCGTCGACGGCGCCGTGGATCCGAGGCCCACCGCGGCCAGAATCTTCCCGCCGTCATCTTGTTCACGACGCCGCCAGCGCCAGGGCACTGGGAGCGTGCAGCGTGCACGCTGCTCAACCAGCCAGGACCTGGGCTCCCACTTTTCGCAGCAGCGGGGAGCTTTCCCGCTGCTGCGAAAATTGGGAGCCGAGGTCCTGGCTGGTTGAGGGGGGATCGGGGAGACAAGCAGGGCAGGTCCTGGCCGGGAGCCCCCCCCCGCCCTCGGGGGGGGGGGCGGTCGGAGAGACGAGCAGGGCACCCTTGCAGCAGAAGACCCCGAATGGCCGCACACAGCTCACGACGGGGGCCACGCTGGGCCACCGATCTCGGGGGCTTGGGGGGCCACCATGGGCCCACGATGTCGAGGGCCCGGGGGCCGCAGGATTTGGTCGGAGGCGCCCATACGCGGGCGGCGCAAGAGGGGCGGCCCTCTGAGAAGGCGGGGGGGGTCTTTTCGGAGGGCAGAGGGGGGGAGGCTCGGGCCTTCCGAGAAGCCTCCGGGGCTTGCTAAGCCCTGCCTTCGAGAAGCCCCTCCGCTTCTTCGTTTGCCTTACGTCGTGCCTGTCCCTCTACAGGAGGAGTATTCAAAAATTGTTGTACAAAAATAGTCTGGGGACGATTTGATCGTATTTTTGAGTACGTGCTGAATATTATCTGCTTTCTGTTACTTTTCATCGAAGGGCGCCTGTAGGAGGACACGCCCGACTTGACGTTAGCCGCTGCCCACCCCCTGACTCTATGGTCGCCGCCCATGTGGCTAAGGCCACCCCAGGGGTGCGAAGCTAGTCGCGCTTCGCGGCCTGGGCGGCATCAGAACGAGGCGAGGCGCGAGTCGTCCCTCATCCTGTTCCTGGGGGGGGCGGCTGCGCAGAAGCGAGAAGATGATCGCGATTCGCGGAGCGCGAAGCGAGAATGATGGGCTTGATTTCCACCACCACCACCATAAGTTAGAGGGGGAAGGGGTCCTCCTCCTCCTCCTCCACCTGCTTCCCCCTCCAACTTATGGTGGTGGTGGTGGTGGAGAACAGGCCCATCAGCGAAGGTAGTTGCCCCAGTTCGGGGTCCGAGAACCAGTCCTGGCCGCTGGCGACGTCGCCGCCGCGGCCGAGAGCGTGGCGTGCCCGCGGCTGCGCCCACGCCCGCGCAGGAGCACAAGGCGAAGCCGCCGGAGAAGGCGGCTCCCGCCCCGAAGAGGGCGGCGCCGGCGGTCGCGGACGGCGAGGCGCAGATCGTGGAGACGCCCACCCCCCCTGCGGCGAGATTTCTTCGGTGACGTAATCCGAGCCCCAACCTCGCCGATCAACGATGCAGGCAACTCGATGTGCAACGGGGGTAGTGTTCGGCATGCGTCGTACACGTTGCGAAATCCTAGACCTACTCCCGCCTCCCAGCGATTCAGGATAGTGTTTGGTTGATGGGTGTAGGGTCGGCCAGCCCGGGGGGAATGAGACGGGGCGGGCCTTCTCAGAAGGCTCGGAAATCCCCCGGGCTTTTGAGAAGCCCCGCCGCCTTTTCAGAGGGTTCTCTCCTTTCACTTGCCCCCTCGCTATTGCCCCCCCCAGACCCCGAACTGTTTCATCCCCAGGGGTTTATTATCAGGGGTACGGGGTTATCGGCCCTGACAGCCACGATCCGATTCGACTACGATGTTCCGACGACCCGATGCGGCCCGATGTTTTCGTGGCAGTGTTCTGCTCTCCCCTCCACTGCGGGCGTGATTGGCAGGAAAGTTGGACGAACGCAGGAATCGTACTGAACCCTTTCCGCTCATGGCCTCTTTAGGGAGCTCTCTCCTGCTTGCGCCACCGGAGGGGGGGAGTCGTGCTTGGATGGCGTGGCCCTCCGTCTAGGGGCAGCGGTCGTTTGTCGTCGGCTTGGGCGTGCTTTTCGGTCGTCGTCGACGGCGTCGACGTTGGCGTCGGCGTTGGCGTCGGCGTCGGCGTCGTCGTCGTCATCTTCAGCGCCTTTTTGTTTTCCGCCGACCTTCCTTGGTAGGGCTTGCGATTCTTGCTTTGGGAGCGCGTGGCACACTGCCCAGGAGGGCCCCTGACCAGAGGAAAGCCGGTGGCACCCTGCCCCAGGAGGGCCACTGACCAGGTGCGCGGGGAAGAGGGCCCTGACAACGCACGAGGGCGCAGCCCACCAGGGCGAGGGAGGCACAACGCTTCCATACTGGCGCAGCCGATCGGATTCGATCTCGTTTCCATGCCGATGCAGCCTCATCCCATCCGACGCACATTCCGATGCGATCCGATTGTCAAGGGAGGGAAAACCACTCAGACCGGACAAGTGGCGTTTATTAAACGGCGTTGGGCGTTTATTAAACAGCTCTGCCCTGTTCGATTCCTTCAGTGGGGGCGTTGATTAAACGGCTTCGCGTGTCGGGGTGGTTATTATGGGGGTGGATTGTTTACCCTCTAGATTTCCCGATTCGGTGCTGACTGGTTCTGCACCCCCGCAGCTGGGGGTGCTTGCTCCCTGATGGGTCGGATCAAAGAGAGGGGGCACCACCGCCCCCTCGGCGCGCCGACTCCAGCGAGGAGGCCCCGCCTCCCCGAGTTGGGGATGGGGGTGGCTCGGGCGAGGGGGGGCGGGGCAGCACCCGTGGCGCCTCGCGCAAGTGGTGGTGGTGGTGGTGGTGGTGTCGCTGTCTTTTTGCTCACATCGGCGGCGAGCGGGGGGGGGAAGTGAGAGGGAGAAGGCCGTCTCAGAAGCGGGCGGGACTTCTCAGAAGCCCTCGCGCCGTCTGAGAAGTCTTCTCTGCCATCGGGGAGGGCTCGGACAACTTCTCAGAAGGCCCGGGGGGACTTCCGAGCCTTCTGAGAAGGCCGTCTCCTTCTGACTCCCCCCCCCCTCGCTCGCCGCCAATCACGCGTGGGCGAACGCGCTGACCAGCCCCGCAGGAGTTCGTGAAGCCGCCGCTCGCCGCGATGCTGAACACGTTCGACTTCGAGTCGGTCGCCCGGGAGGTCATGGAGTCGCAGGCCCGACGCGGGCGGCAGGGACCCCGGCGTTGGAGCCGGCTAAGGGGCTGATGTGGCCCAGCACTGGTCAGGGCGCGGGTCAAAAAAGTGTCTTGTTACTTTTGCACGCCGTTTTCGTTGTCTCGGTTTGTCTTCGGGCGCCAGCGCGCGGCCGTTTGTGTTTGTTTTCGCGGGCGACAGCTTGGAACGACACTGTTTGGGGGATTGCGCAAGCTTCGTTTTCCGACGCCACGGGCCGTGGCGCCGAGCAGCCGTGGCGAAGAAGAAAATGTTTCGTTTCTGTTTCAAACGCCATGGCACTGTTTCGGGCCCGTGGAAGAGGGGGGAGCAGGGCCCCTCGTCGCCACGGCTGGAGGCGGCTAGGACACCTGGCTGTTCGTCCTCCAGATGGGTCCTGGGACCGACTGGGCGAGTTGGCCCTCACCCACCCTGGTGACCAGTTCCCCGTGGGTTCATCCAGTTCGCACCTCCCAGCCGCCTTCAAGTGTTAAGTCGGGCCTGTCCCCCTGCATGGGAAAATTCAAAAACAGTTTAAACATATTCCAGCGACGACGTTGTGACCATTTCTGGTTATTTTTGGCGCACGTGTGGTGTATTTTTTATGTTTCGTCCCAAATCCCCCTTGTAGGGGAACAGGCCCGACCTAATGGTAGTACCCCTACGGTTTCGCTATCTCAGGTCAGGGATCGGCCCGTGGAACCCCCTTTGCCGCAGGAGGGCCACGGGCGGATCCTGGGCCTGAGAAGTGAGAAGTGTCAGGAGGGGAAAAGACACACAGGCACAATTAATCGTCGACTACCAGGAAAATATGGGAAAATATGGGAAGTGGGGGGGAAGACAGACATCCAGAAAAGATTGTAAAATTTGAGAACCCTGGGATTTGTGTGTATTTATTTGTGTGTCCCTGGGCCCGTTCAGGTTTGGGAAGTGACAAAACCGGCGTCCAAAACATGTGGAAGAAACGCCGATAGACACCAAGTCACGCCCACAGCGTTTCCAGGAACTTCTAAGCCCCAACGCCCCAGAAGCCACACAATCAGAACACACGGCATAAACAAACCCATGGGTTTTTGAAATCAGGAGTCCGTTGATTTCCATGTTCCAATGTGTTTTAGGCGCCTTGCCATTTCGATGCCATCTTGTTGTTTTCCTTTCGTTTTGCATCCCTCTTGAGGGGGCAGGCGGAAACTCAACAGACTTTCGACGCTTTACTACTTTGTGCTTCTAACCACTTCGTCCGGGAGGTTTGTGTCGTGTCGAAGCGGTTGCGATTCCAGCGCGGGCGTTCGAGGTTGAGCACCGTTGTTTTCCCATAGTCGGCCCATATGGAACGATCTCGCGACCGACGGACCCGCCGATCGTTCAAGCTCGAACGATCCACGCGGCGTCAGAAGCCAATAATGGAGTCGCCACGACACGCACTTGCCGTAAGCATAAATTTCTGGATGCCCGCGCGGATTTCTTGAGTCGGCGCTGGGCCCCCTATGGCGGCGCCTCCGTCGCCGCCCCTGGCGCCCGCAAGCGCCAGGGAGGGGGGTGCATTTCCAGCGCTGATCTAAGAAATCCGCGCTGACCGATCGCCGCGCAGGGGTGCGTTCGGCGTTCTGCCCCTCCATGGCAATCTGCGATTTCATCCCTCTCGCCTGCTTCCTGCCAGAGCGGCAGGTCGCGAGGCTGTCCCAGGGGACCTCCAATCGAATTTGCGCCCTTCTCTTGTTCCGCAGGGACGCTGGGAAAACTGGCTTGGGTCAGCCCTTCCAATAATTCCATTCCTCCCAAGTTTCTGTAGTAGTTTTACAACCCTGGCGACCTCATCCCACTTTGTCTGGTGCGTTTCAACACATGCCAGTTTTCTAGCCCTGGCCACTGACGCTGCAGTGAAGTTTCGACCTCTAGTTTTTTGTTCACCTTCTCTGTACGTCCCCCGCGGGGGCGCGAAGATAGTCGCGCGACGCGCGTCGCGGTCCGCAGATGCGTCTGTCGCCAAAAAAATGCGCGGCGCGAGGGCGCGAAGGTGACCGCATATCGCCGGGCGCTGGGCGCGACCCTTGGGGTCGCTTGAGGGCCCTGCGCGCGCGCGATGGCTGGGTCTCTGGGGCAGCAGCGGGCGGGGCCGGCACGCCACGGCCGCAACCGCCTCCGCCTCGTGGCACGAGCGAGGCGCCCTCCTGGGGGCGCGTGCCGGCAGCTGCGCCTCGCCGCGGGTGCCTGGATCGTCCCGGACGGCCGCTGGCTGCTCCAGTTGTGCCCCAGAGCCCAGACCTCCAGCGCACTGGAAGAACAGTTTTTTCTCAGGTTGTCGGCCTCGAGGGAGGCCTCGCCGGGCCCGGGGGCTGTCAGAGAGGGGCCTCTGGGATGACAAGCCCGGCCCGGGGAAAGGGTCGGGACAAGAGTAAGGCGCCGTGTTTCTGGACGCTACTCTCCTCGCACACCTTTCGCTGGCGGGAAGCATACAGTGAATTCGCTGTAGTCGGATCGGGGAAACGGAAGACTCGAGTATGCCAGAACTCGGATTTGCCGATGTTTTTTCGACGAGCGCGTCCTGGATTTTGACGGTCTGGTGCTCGTGGGATGTTTGCAGCGGGAGGCCGCGTCAGATTTCAGATCGGGTCTCGTCATTTTCATGTTGGCCCCGTCAGGCCAACTCGAGTCCCCCGTACCCGAGTCTTGCGTCTCCCCAATCGGAGGTTTGATGGGCTGTTTTCCACCACCACCACCACCATGAGTTGGAGGGGGCGGGGGTCCTCCTCGTCGTCCTCCTCCTCCTCCTCGTCCTCGTCCTCCTCCACCACCTCCTCCTCCTCTTCGTCGTCCTCCTCCTCCCCCTCCAACGTATGGTGGTGATGGTGGAAAACAGGCCCATCAAGGTTGATCGCCTCGCCCAGCCCGACAGGTGGATTGCCGAATTGCATTGTCGTTCGATGCTCGAGGCGGATCGCGCGGCCGCCTGCCGTGTGGGCCTGCGCCCGCCGCGGTGGGGTCTTGGGCCGCTGTCGCCCAAGGGAGTCTTGCCGAGAGGGTTCTTCGGAGGCGGCCAGGAGGGGGGGTGATGCCTAGGGGCGGGGGGAGTCATGGCGTGGGCCATGATTCAAGGGCGTGAACAACGCCCCTACCCTGGTTTACGAGGCGCTGTGCGCTGAACCTCCTGTGGGCTGACAGGGTAAACTCTGCGTATCGCTCGTGCCGCGCGGCCTCCTGGCGGCTCTCCGGCCTTTGGGAGCTCCCAGGAGGTTTGCGGGCCACACATTTGTAACCCAGGGTAGGAGCGTTTGTTCATTCCTCGAATGATGTCTCCCCAGATTTCATGGCGCCTCTTCTTCGCTGAGGAGAATGCGCTACCAGTCCCTAGCGAATCGAACTCGGATGGTATCCTGCCCTGGTCTTGGGAGGAGGCCGCCGAAGGGTGAGTTCCAGTGGGCATCGTGCATCACGCATTTGGATTGATATTTGCGAGCAGTGAGGCAAGCTTGAGTTGGCGAGTGGAGGACTAATGTTTTTTGTTTCTCCTCTTCTCCGCTCCGTTGCAGTACTGCACTTTCTGACTGGATTTAGGATGGTGGCCAAGGGGGCGCCTTGGGATCTCCCCGCTTTGGTTGCCTTAAGGCCCCCGGGGGCGTTCCTAAGCTGGGGCCCTGACCACCGCTCCTGAAGACTTGATGTCAGGCTCAGTACCTGCGCAGGGGCATTATGTAGTCGAGTGCGAGCTGCTATTTTACATGATCTTGCCACTTTGACAACCCCAGGAGTAACCCACTCCCCCTGATAAGCATTATACCCCCCCTTCACCCCTGAGAGGTCAATATCCTTGGCCAATGCAGATTTGGTTGTGGAAGAGGGGTGGCAAGGCCGAACTTGATTATCGCGGGGGAAAGTTGTGAATCGACGTTGCTATCCTCTTCTGTTGAGTAGTAAAGGTCCCTAATAATTCTTACGGATCGCCTATGGACGTCTTAAGGATTCCTATGGATGTCATAAGGAGTCCTATGAAATTCCTCGGGATCCCGATGGATTTCCAAAGGAACCCTATGGATGTCCTAGGGAATCCTATGGATGTCCTAAGGGACCCGATGGATGTCGTATCCTATGAGCCCACCAGGGATCCAATGCACTATTTTAAGGCGTCCACTGGATTATCTGAGGAACCCGACGGGTTTCCTAAGGTATCCTCTTCCTCCTCCTCGCGCGCCCAACCCGAATTGGTTGTATTCCCGTGTGTTCATGTTTTTTTTTTCTTTTCTTTTTTTCTCCTTCTTGCTTCTCTAACGAATATATATATATATATATATACATGTAAGAAAAGAGCCGCCATGGACTCCCACATGCACTGTTGAATCGATTACACATTATCGCGTTTTACACATAAAAAGCCTCAGGTCCCGAATCGAAGTTGTTTTGGAACATTGGTCCTGGTGTTCCTCCTCCTTCTGATGTCCTCAGGAGTCCGATGGATTGCCCAGGGAATCCCAAGCATCTCCTAAGGAATTCCATGTCCTAAGGAATCCCAATATATGTCCTAAGGCACACTATGGATTTCGTAAGGAGTCCTACGGATTTTCTCACGAATCCGATGGATGTCCGAAAGAATTCCATGGATGTCCTAAGACATCCTATCGGGTTTCCGAAGAAATATGAGGGATGTATTTGGGAATCCGATGCATGTCCTAAGTATCCCATGGAACTTCTGATGAACTCTCATGATATCGTGAGGAATCCCATGGTTTTCCTCAGACACCCAATGGATGTCCGAAGGAATCCTTTCTGGATGTCCTAAGAAATCCTAAAGATGTCCTCGGGAATCCAATGGATGTCTTAAGGAGCCCTACGGGATCACACGTATATGTCCTTAGGATTCCAAAGGATTTCCGAAGGCATCCCATGAATGTCCGAAGGAATGCCAGGGATTTCCCATGGATTTCTGTACAGCGTCCAAGATCATCATCGTCATCATCTTTATCATTGTGCTGAGATCTCCAGGGAAACGTTTATTTAATCGCTTCGCTCATTCCGCCGGCCCATACAGTCTCATGTCTGCCGTTTGCCCGAGGGCCTGGTGTCAATGCGGCGCTTTGGGGGTTCCTGGGGCCGCTTGGGGGACTCCTGGGGCGCTCGGGGGGGCATTTGGGGGGGGGGGCATTTGGGGGGCCTCTCTGGGGCCGCTTGGGGGACTCTTGGGGGCCTCCTGAGGGCCCCGTGGGGGCCTCTTGGGGCCTCTTAGGGGCCTCGTAGGGGCTTCTTAGGGCCGAGGGCTCGAAATGTTGTTTCGTGTTCCCTCTCTGGGGCCCCTTTGGGGGCGTTCTTGGGGCCCTCTTGGACCGTTTTGGAGGCTTCTTGGGCCGTCTTCGAGCCCTCTTGGGCCATCTTGGGGCCCTCTTGGGTGCCTCTTGGGCCCTCTTGGGGCGATCTTGGGGGCCTCTTGGGCCGTCTTGGGGCGTCGGGAAGCCGAAAAGGTGGAAGCTCCAAAATCTCTCAAAAACCTATGGAAAAACAATGATTTTTGCCTCCGGGGGCCCTATTGGGAGTGCTCTTGGAGGCCTCTTGGGGCGTCTGGGGGCTATCTTGGGCGTCTTGGAGCGATCTTGTGGCATGTCGGACCCCTCGTGTACCATCTTGGGGGCCTCTTGGGGGCCTCTTGGCCTTTCTTGGGGCTCTCGGGGACGTCTCGGAGCCCTGTTGGTGCGCTCATGGAGCGCTCGGGGGGACCCGGCCGGGACCTGGTCGGGGTACTTTTCGTCCGGGGACCCCCAGGGGCCGCCCCGCGCGCGCGAACTAGAAAATTGTTAACCAGTTACCGGAGATCTTAGCACGCCTCTGGCCCGTTGTGCTGAGATCTCCAGGGAAACGTTTATTACCTTCCCTGGACCCTGGACTTTAACTATCCCCAGGGGGGGTCATATATATATAGAGAGAGAGAGCAGTTTGTTATCTCTTGACCTTACCTTTCATGTTTGCTCCTCTAGGGCTGCTCTTGTACACAGGCGCTCTCGGGGCCAAAAACTAGCTTCGTTACTGGCGTAGCGTTCTTGATGCGGTATCCGTAACCACGGCCTCGCGACTGGACTCATCGGTCTGCGTATCTGGTTGCAGCAGAGCACATTATTGCCGCCCTTCTTCTTCGTCGTCCTTGTCCGCCAGGCCTGGGGCTACTACTCCAGCGGCGGTGATGACGAGATCACCCTCCGCGACAACCACATGGCTTTCCAGCGCGTCACGATGCGGCCGCGCATCCTCGTGAACGTGTCGGACATGCGGGTGCAAACCTTGCCAGAATTGATGCTCGAGGAGGCAGACGATATGAAGCTGAGAATTAACGAGTCCGTTGCGTGCTTCTCAACGTACGTTTCTACATCTTTGTAAGCATCTCGAGTTTCAGGTCGAAATCTTGGGAGGAGAAACGTTCCAGCCATTCCATGCGTCACAGTCGGCTGCGTATGTGCGATGGCTGATTTGTCGGCATATCGGTTTCCGAGCGCAAGCTGAAACATCTATGAACGGCATCAGCGATTCCCGCATTTGTTTTGCCATGTTCTGCAATGTTATCTGGTTCGGACGAAACCAGGGGATCCAGAAAGGTAGGGTCACGACATCTGCTGCATGCAATCGGTTTCGGCCTCGATACATTGGCACCTCCAGCCCCGCTTGGCGCCCAGAAGACCAGTTGCTTGAGTCGAGGTCTCCCAAATGGGGCCGACTAGATGGGGTCGGAGGATCGGGCCGCATCGGCGATGCATCGCCCCCCCCATTAAGCGACGCCCAATTGTTCTAGCTACGCCGCCGGTTTGCTCGCACGCTGACCGCGCAACTCTGGCAGCATTACACCCTCCGGCCCCGGCGGAGCGGCGGCGGAGGTTCGCACGGGAGGACCCTGCGCGTCTTTGTTGCCGTCGAGTTCGGCTTCGACCCCCGTTTCTTTTTTCCCTTCAGCCCTCCAGGGGCAACGATAGGGGGTGGATGGGCACAGGTCAGGCGAAGCCAGGACGAGCATAACACCGGGTGAGGCTACATGCAGAATCTCTGAGATCTGGCGGCTTTGGAGGAGGAATCGGACGACGCGGCCTTCTCAGAGTTTTCTGGAAAGGATTAAGAGGCCTCTTGGGGGCCTCTTAGAGCCTCTTGTGGGCCTCTTGGGGGCGTCTTGGGGGCCTCCTGAAGACTCTTGGGGGCCTCTTTGGGCCTCTTAGGGGCCTCTTGGGGCTTCCTGGAGGTCTCTCAGGACCGAGGGCTCGACATGTTGTTTCTTGCTCCCCCTCTGGGGCCGCTCTTGGGGCGCTCTAGGGGCCCTCTTGGGCCGTCTTGGAGGCCTCTTGGGCCGTTTTGGGGCCCTCTTGGGCCGTCTTGGGGCCCTCTTGGGGCGATCTTGGAGGCCTCTTGGGCCGTCTTGGGGCGTCGGGAAGCCGAAAAGGTGGAAGCACCAACATCTGTCCAAAACCTAAGGAAAAGCAATGGTTTTTGCATTTTGGGGCCCTCTTGAGAGTGCTCTTGGAGGCCACTTGGGGCGTCTGGGGGCCATCTTGGGGGCCTCTAGGAGGCCTCTTGACTCTTCTCGGGGCTATCTGGAGGGTCTCGAGGGCAACGCCCAGACGGAAAACCATCTCTGACCCGACCCTGCTGGAGGACTTTTCCTCCGGGGACCCCCAGGGGCCGCCCCCCGCGCGCGAAGTAGAAATACTGTAGAGCAGTTCCGGAGATCTTAGCACGCCTCTGGCCCGTTGGGACGGCGAATTCTCGTTCTAGCCCCGTCCGAATAGGGGGGATGAGTCGACTCCCAACCTCCCATTGATCGCCGATAGGGGCCCACGAGCCCCATCATGCCCAGGAACGTGCGGATTCACGATCGGAGGCCTAATTCGCCGATCTATCGGCGATGTAGCGCCGATTCCAGGTCGATGCGTCCCCCCCTTATGCCAGTCCCCCCCCCATTTCTTTGCCCCCCATCCCTTCGTCCAACCCGAGATGTCCGAGAGGGGAGACGGCCAGGCAGCGCTTCCTCCCACAGTCTCCGGAGGCCCTCGCTCCACAGCCTCCGGCGTCGTGATTCTATCAGCGCGGGGGCCTCGATCTGGGCACAATCAAGAATCACAGCCACAACGAAGTGGATTTTTCTGATGGGCCCCTCGGGGGAGAACCCACCGATCTCGACATCAATACTTTGGTTGTGGTTGTGGTCGGATTGGCCGTCCTGGGACGCCCACATCGACCACAACCAGTGCCAAGCTAGTTTCGGTGTTCTGACGATTGTTGGCATGCGCAAGACATTCACCAGGGTGTGTCCTGGATATGGGTTTGCTTTTCGCAGAGAGGACTGGGGCGATATTGAAATATCGCTTGAATTAAGACATTCAGATATTGGTTATGTCGGAAGGGATGGACATATTGAAATTATAAAGCAATATTGAAAGATCTTTCATTCCAGGGGTCCTGGACTGAGAGATTGAATGATCTTTGAATCGGGGGGCCAGGATTGAAATATTGGAGAGAGCGTGATCCACCGCCGTTTTACTATGGAAAATTCCCCCCTCTTCCTCCAGAACCCGGGGTTCCCCCCCCTCCCTTCGAAAATCCCCCCACTTGCTGGACCACCCCCCCTCCCCCGGCAAACCCCTCCCCCCCGGTTCGAACCCCCTCGCTTCCCTCCCCCATCCAAAAAACCGAGGGAGGTCACTACGGGTTCAAACCCCATCCCCCCATCTCCCCCCCTCCAGAAAACCGGGGGGGTCACTATACCGGTTCGACCCCCCCCCACTCTGCGCCGGCAAGCGACTCCCGGGTCCCCACCACCGTCCGCACCACATCCCCCACCGTTGTCCCCACCACCACCGTCCCCACCATCACTGTCCCCACTGTTCCCACCACCATCCCCACTGTCCCCACCAGTGCCCCCAGCGCTGTCGCACTGTCCCCACTGTCCCCACCACTGTTCCCACCATGGTCCCACTCTCGCCACTTTCCCCACGGTCGCCACCACAGTTCCACTGTCCCCACTGTCCCCATTGCCCCACTGTCCCCGCCGCTGTCCCACTGACCTGTCCCACTGTTCCCACCACTGTCCCCAACCCCGCCGCTCTCCCACTGACCTGTCCCACTGTTCCCACCACTGTCCCCACCACTGTCCCCACCACTGTCCCCACTGTACCTCTGTCCCACCGTCCCACCACCGTCCTCGCCACCGCCCTCACCACTGTCAACACCACCACTGTCCCCACCACTGTCCCACTGAGCCCACTGTCCCCACCACTGTCCCACTGTCCCCACACCACTGTCCCCACCATCCCACTGTTCCACCACCGTCCTTGCCACCGCCCTCACCACTGTCCCCACCACCACTGTCCCCACCACTGTCCCACTGTCCCCACCACTGTCCCACTGTCCCCACACCACTGTCCCCACCACCACCGTCCCAACCACTGTCCCTCAGTCCCCACCGTTGTCCAACTGTTCCCACTGTCCCCACCACTGTCCCCGCTGTCCCCACCAGTGCCCCCACCAGTATCTCACTGTCACCACTGTCTCCACCATTGTCCCACCACGGTCCCACTCCCCATTGTCCCCACTGTTCCCACCACTGTCCCTTTGTCCCCGCCTCTGTCCCACTGTGCTGTCTCACTGCCCCCACCACTGTCCCACTGTCCCCACTGTCCCCACCACTCTCCCCACTGTACTCCTGTCCCACCACCGTCCTCACCACCGCCTTCACCACTGTCCCCACCACTACCGTCCCCACCACTAACCCACGGTCCCCACCACTGTCCCGCTGTCCCCTCACCACTGTCCCCACCACCACCGTCCCCACCACTGTCCCACTGTCCCCACACCACTGTCCCCACCAACACCGTCCTCACCACTGTCCCAGTATCCCCACCACTGTCCAACTGTTCCGAGGAGCGGGCATCGTTTGCCGGCGGCGAGGGGGGGGATTAGAACCGGTAGTGACCCCCCTCTTTTTCATGATGGACGGGGAGGGGAGGGGGGGGGGTTCGAAAAGGTAGTGGCCCCTCCCGGTTTTCGAGGGGGGGGGTGGGAACCCCCAGTGACCCCCCCCGGTCTTCCGCCAGCAGCGGTAGGACACGCTCTTTCAGATATTGAAAGACTGTTCAATCCGGGGAGCCCCGATCGAAACGTTTAAACATTGAAAGATCTTTGAATCCAGAGATTCTGGATTGAACGATTGCAACATGGAATCGTTTGCAATGATCCCCTCAACCTTTCAATCTGAAGGCAGCCGCCAGGGCTCCGGGTCTCCCAGGGAGCTAAAATGGGGCCGAAAGGGAGCAGGGCCAACCAACAGTGTGAGCGATACGGGAGCCCAGAGGGGGCCAAAAGCGAGCCCAACGGAATCCAAGAGGGAGCCGAAAGGAAGCCAGAAGGGAACCCAAGGGAAGAGTCAAAAGAGAGCCTGGAGGGAACTGAAAGGGAGCCAAGAGGAAGACTCAGGGGAGCAACGGGGGAGCCGAAAGACAACCAAGAAGGAGCCAAGAGGGAGCCGAAAGGGAGACAAGAGGGATCCAAAAGGGAGCCACGCCAGAGCTTAATACGGAGCCAAGAGGGAGCCAACAGGGAACCAAAAGGGAGCCCAGAGGGCGCCAAAGTGGAGCCAAAAGGGAGCCAAAGGGGAGCGACGAGGGAGCCAAAAGGCAACCAAGAGGGAGCCAAGAGGGAGCCAAAAGGAAGCCAAGAGGGAGCCAAGCGGGAGCCAAAAGGAAGCCACAAGTCAAGTAATTACGAGCCACGAGGGGGCCAAGAGAAAGCCCAAAGGGAGCTAAGAGGGAACCCGAAGGAAGCCGAACGGGAGCCAAAAGAGAGCCACCACGGAGCCAATACGCAGCCAAGAGGGTGTCAAGAGGGAGCCGAAAGGTTTCCCAGAGGGAGCCACAATGAAGACGAGAGGGAGCAACGAGGGAGCCAAAAGGCAACCACCAAGCAACCAACATTGAACCAAGAGGGAGCCAAACTTGAGCTGCCAGGGAGCCAACACGAAGCCAGGAGGGAGCCAAAAGGGACCCAAGAGGAAGCCCAACGAGAACCAAGGGGGAGCCCAAAGTGAGGCAGAACGGGGGGGGAAACAACAACCGCTGGCAACCCAGTAAAATGGCTCGAAGAGCGGATTTTCCAGACAAATATTATTTTGAGCATGTCTAGTTGTTGGTATTCCACGGGCGCATTTGGTATGCGAATAGTAATATATATATATATATATATATATTCGATGGTGGCGATTATGACGACCACGACCACGACCACGACCGGAGCCCGGCACGACACGGAACACTGTAGTCGGCGAAGCGCAGGCGGGATAATATTTCTAGATAGGCACTTTCGTAATACAAGGGCGTTTGCCAGGCAGGATGCCAAGCGGAAAACACAGTCAAGCGACTGTTTACAGGTGCGAAGTGTTGTACTATTAGGGCATATGGTGTGACAGGAAGCCGGGACCGCAAACGGAAATGACATGCGAAGAGTGTTCAATCATAGTGTGGTTTGTTTAGCTGGAGCCCCTGGCAACCGGAAAACACAGGATGAAACATACAAGCCGGCAGTGTTGGACGACACGGGCGCCCGCCAAACAGGACAGCCAGTTGTGTTGAGTTGGTGTGGTCTTGGAGGCTTGGGGCGCGTGAGAACGGCGAAATTGAAGGCGGCGTCGCGTTCATGGTCCATGCAGGGGGGGGGCATCCAACATCCAGGATGCCCTCACTTGCGCGCATGCAACGTCCCTAGGGAGTGGAAGCGGGAAAAGCCGAATGATCGGAGTGGGGCAGATCAGAAAAACATCGCGAGTTGACCGGCGAGTGTGCCGCAAGATCTAGAGCGGTGGGTCGCGTAGCGTATCACTTTAAGTGCGACCGCAGGGTTTGTGTTGCAGCAGTGGCCTACGAATATGCCAACTTGCTGGACGGGCCCCTTGGGGCTACGATGCCGCGCGACAACGAGTGACGCAAGTTCAGCGCGCCCCAGTCGGAGCGGAATTTGCGAGGTCGCCTTCTCGGCGGCTGTCCCCATGTCGGCGCATTACCAAAGAAGCGCTCAGCAATTTCACGCCAGAGGCTTCGCCGGCCCCGCCTGGATGCCGGCCGATCCAACGTTGGTTATGGTCATCATCCGCGCGTATTGCTGCATGAACGCACGTAGCAGACCGCGTGGCACTGCTCGCCGGCGCGCGGTTCGGCGCGCGATGAGATGAGGGAAGCGCGGTGTTCGAACCGTCTTCGAGTTGGGCGCGCTCGCGTCCATGGCGGAGACGCTCCGAATGCCGCGGCGGCCACGATCTGCGCCTAGATCATCGGCGGAGACATTCCGGTCATCGCGGTGGCCACGTTTGACCGACGCGCTTGTCCGACGGATCTGGATCGTGGAGGGAGGCGATCGCGATCAGAATCTCGCTCGGCAGCTCAGCGCCGAAAGCGCGCGCGGCCGCTGTCGTTGCCGACGTTGACATGTGGGCGTGCCGAGAATTCGAGTAGGCGTCGTCGTCGATCTAGGCGGCTGCGGCAGCCGCGTGTTTCAGGGGGGCGAGTTGCGCGGCGTGGCTGATGCCCGCGCGTGCATTGCCATTCTCGCGTCGGTGAGGAGCGAGAACTGGCTCGAGGCTGCTGGTCAGCACTCGACGTGGGGGGACCTGGAGGTGGTGGCGCAGCGCCATTGCGCCCTTCCCGCAGCATCGCACGATGGTGTTCGGCGTGGCTCTCTTGGCTACTCCGCAGCAGAGATTTGAGATTTGGGGGTGGGGGTCGTGAGCGGCGCAGAGTAGTCGCTCCGGCATGCGCGGAACTTTGGGGGGAAGCGTGGAGATCGTTCGCTAGTTTTGCGAGTTTGACGTTTTGACGCACCGAGGAAGTGCCGGGGCGCGGGGCCGCACGGGCCCCGAGTTGCGTCGGCGGAGGTCGGCGGAGAGCGAAGGGGATGTGGGTCGCATGATTGGGCCGCGGTGTTCCTTCAGGCGCGCTCGGGGCCGCCGAGAAGCCGCGCGGGTTCTGAGTCGCGCGCGCCGCGCGCGCCCCGCGCGCGGGCGCGGCGGAAGGCGAAGGAGGTCGGCGGGGGTGAAGCGCGCGGCCTTGGGCAGTGGCAAGCAGTGCGCAGCGCTCGATTGCGCCGCGCCGTTCTTTCCGACGCGCCGGGGGCCGGCGCGCAGCCGCGCGCGCTGAGTGTCGCATCGGTCGCGCGCGACCCGCGGGCGGATGTCGGCAGCAAGCGAAGGCGCAGTCGGCGGGGACATGGCCAGCACCGCGCATGATTTGATCGGGCCGCGGCGCCCGCCCCGAGGGCGGGCGGGGCGGCGCAGGGCCGCGCAGGCGCGGGGCTGTTTCGGGCTCGCGGGGCCCAGCGGCGGAGTCGGCGGAGGCCGGCCATTCTTCTCCGCGCGTGCGACGGCGGATTTATCATTGCGGCGCCATCGGCAATGCCGGTTCTCGCCGAGAGCCCCTTGCTCGAACGCGAATGCACAGTGGCCGCGTCGATGTGGCCACGCCGCCCGCGCAGGGGTGCAGGTCGGAGCGCTCGATGAGGAAACAAAGCAGAAGGACCATACACATATATGTATACATGCATATATATACATATATATATATATGTACATATATATATATATATATAAGAGACGGAAAGAGATATGGATACAGAGAGAGAGAGAGACACACAAACAAGAAAGGGAAGCTAACACAGCGCGCGAGAGAGAGAGAGTGCAAGAGGAGAAAGAGAGATAGAGAGAGAGAGAGAGGAATACAAGCAACAAGAGAGAGAGAGAGAGGAAACAACACAAACATAAAGAAAGAGAAAAAAGGCACACGCAACAAAATAGTTCAAAGACAGGACGTGGGGGGGCAACGGGGAGCTCTGCAGCGCGCGGAGAGGAGCAGCGCGCGCGTCGTCTCGTCGGCGGGCGGGCCCACGCGGGCCATCAGCGCGCTCTGGGCCGCGAGTGCAGCGTCGTTGCGAGCACGCGCCGGGCGCCGCGTGCGCGGCTCGCGGGCCTAGAGGTTGACGCCGACACCAATATCGGCGGTGTGCCTCCACCGAGGGAAGAAGATCCCGATCTCGGCGATGGCGGTGGTACTCTGGCTTCCAAGGTGACCGAAATCTCACCACCAACACAGAAATCGAGGATCATTTTCCCCCTGTGGAGGCAAACCCCTGCGTTGGTGTTGGCGCCCATTTCCAGGCCTCTAAGCGGCGGCCTCTGCGGGCAGGCGCGAATATGCAAAGCTGCGGCGAGTCGTCGGGTTTGCCTACGGGCCAACCAAAGTATCCCCCAATAATATTCGCGTGGTCTGCCAGGGTGTCATTGCAACACGTCCGGTTGACAACGTGTTGCCGTCATTCGTCGGGCTTGCGTTTTAAGAGCGTGCGTTTTAAGAGCGTCGAAAATTGCGTGTTCTGAGGACATTCCGTGGTAGGCCTGTAGGAATGCTGGGGCAGACGGCCCATGTTCAACAGATGCGGTGCCCGACGCTACGCAGGATTAGAGAGATCGTTCGACGTCGGCGCGCCAGAGGCAGGCGGCGCGCGCTGCGCACCGGCGCGGGGATGCAATCCTGGAGAAGTCGTAGTCAGGTTTGTGGGGAGGGCTCTCCATGGGCGTCGACGGAGGCCCGCGCGGCCCACGCGGCGCGCGCCGCGCGACGCCGCGGAGTCGCTGCGTGGAGGGCAGGACGCAATCCAGATCCGCAGGCGCTCGGGTTCAAGAGTGGCGGGAGCCATTCCGCGCCGATCGATTTCCCCCGCGGCAACGCGCCCGGGCGGGGGGATGTCATTCCGTTTCTATGAGGCGAGCGCCCAAGTCCGACAGCGAGGAGCGACGTTGCGAAGGCGCTCGTCAGGCGGGGCGCCTGAGGACCCAGGAAACGGAACGCCTCGCTCGAGTCGTTTTGTGCCGCTCCTCACACTGCGACGCCCGGGCGGCGGAAGCACGGCATTGCGCCCTTGCTCGTCGCGCGCGAGGCTTGCTGCGCGCTGCGCGGCAATTGGGCGGGGCGGGAATGCAGGCGGAAAGCATGTGACACATCCGATTCACCACGTGGCGACGCAGCGAGCTGGATAACATGTCGTCATCACCGTCAACGCAGCCCGCCACCGTGCCAGTGTTTGTGGGTGCGCGGTTGCGTGGGTGGCTGATGGGGCGTCGCAGGAAGCCTCTCGAGGGCGCGGTGGGGGCAGTTTGCGGGGTTGTCGGAAGCGCTCTGGGAGACTCGCGGGGTCTCGAAACTCTCAGGGGACATTCCGTGGATGCGTTGGGCCCTCTTCCCGCCCCCTTGCAGTTTCTTGGGCGATTCTGGGGCTATCTTGGGACTCTCTTCGACTGCCTTGGGGATCCAGCTGTGGGCCTCTCAGGATGTTGACGAGCGGTGGCGTGAGCCCCTGAGGCTGTCGATTATGCGATATGCTTAACCGAAAGTTATGCCGATTTGGGCTCTTCTGGGGAGCGTCTCGCGGGCGTCTTGAGCCGTCTGGAGGACTCTGTGAGCGCCCTTGTGACCATAGAAAGTTCGAGACGTTCTAAAATTGACCCATTGCTGACCCAGGGAGTTCTGGATTGAAAGAGTCGACGAATGAAAAGTTGCCGCATCTTTCAATCCAGGAATCCTGGACTGAACGAACGGAACATTGGAATAATATATGTTATCCGTATCTGCCAATATTTCAATCCGCAGGCGTTTGGTTGAAACAAGTTTCAATTGTTTTAGATTTTGATTCCATGAGCCCCAGATTGACAGATTTCCCATCGTTCAATTTTTTCCAACTTTCAAAACTTTTCGATCCGAATGGAGCCCTGTTGGAAACAACCTCTCGATGTGGTTGTGACCCGACGCTGCCCCCGCATTCGAGGACCAAAAATTGCATGAACATAATCATCCGGAGGTCCGCGGTTTTTTTTTGGATCGTCGCTGGAACCCCTGGGGGCGCCTCTGGCGCCATCTCCGAAAAATCATGAGCAGGTGGTTGTCTGATCATTTGGGGCCCTGGGGCTCAGAGGGGGCCCTTCCACGGGGGCGTCGGGGCCTGGAACCGGCGCGGGGGCCCCCGGGCCGTCCGGTGTCCGCACGGTCTGGGACCTGGGCCATTGTCCGAGGATGTCTCGGGCAACTGAGGCCTCCAAGGTCCCAGACAGCGCGGCGATTGACCGCACAGTGAGGTCGTTCCAAGGTCACTGCGCGGTCCGTCACCGCGTCGTTTTCGGGACCTCCAAGCGGTCCTTGGACGCCGAAAGTTTCGAGGCACAGCCAGTCGCTCCCTTGATTTCCGATGTTTCTCAAGTTTGGGGGCTCCTTCGACATCGAGCCCTGGACCTCTCCTGGACCTATCCAGGGGCACGCATCTGAGGAAACGAGGTGCCTCCCCACGGCAGCGCTAATAGCCAAGGCCAGGTCTTCGATCCCCTATCCTCCGAAGTTTGGCGAACGAAGCAGAGGCTTTGCAACACACATTTGGGGACAATCCCAAGGTTTTGCACAGTTTTCTGCCTCTGGGGGCTCTCGCCCGGACCCAGGCTGTCAAAACACGACCCCTTAAGAATTCGGTATCAACATTCCACCCGCTCTGGTGCGAGCGACCCGTCGGAAAAAATGGCTCAAGAGGTTCACGGCGATCTTTAGAACAGAACGTGTGCGGTTTCGGTGTCTGTGCGTCGTTTCCCGTCTTGTTGTCTGCGTCTAGTCCCAGGGCACGCCCCTCTACAGGAGGAATAGTCAAACACAGTCGAAAAGATGTCTGGGGATGATGCTTTACTATTTTCCGTATGTTTGAACATTGTTTGATTATTTTTGATTGTTCATCCAAAAGGATTTTTAGGAGGACATGCCCGACTTAAGTATAGTTGTTGCTGATTCGCCTTCCCTTTCCTCCGCGTCTGTTGTAGAGGTTTCTTGAGGGCGTCTCGGAGGTCTCGGGGGCGGCCTCTTGGGATGTTCTGCTGGGACTCCTGGGGTATTTGAAGGGCCATCCTCCTCCTCCTCCTGCTTCTCCTGCTCCTCCTCTGCCTCCTCCTCCTCGGAGGAGGGTCAGTCGGTTGAGACAATGGCGGCCATCCCGCCCGGCACGAGTTCTCTCAAGATCGGTTCCCATGCAGGCCCCTCCTGGGTTCCGTCTTGGCCCATTCCTCGAGGCGGATCCAGCCGCGGCGACGAGGAGCCTCCAGAGGAGCTAGAAAGAGCAGAGAAGGCCAGGGAGGGCCGCCGTTGTGCCACCCGTCGAAAAATGAAGAACTGCATCGCGTAAACCGTTGGAACTCCGCGCCTCTGGCGCAGCCCCTGGCGCGCTGCGGCAGGGAGGGGGCTCCTGCGCGGATCTAAGAGATCCGCGCAGACCTCCAAGAGTCAGGAGGGGAAACGACTCAGGAACAAATATGGAAAACATTGGGAAATATGGGAAGTGGGGGGGAAGACGAATATCTAAAGAAAATGAAAATATGGGGAATCCGGTTATTTGCAAATTGTGTGTATTCATTTGTGTCCTTGGGCTCCTGTAAAGAGCTTATTTGTTCCTCGAGGCTGGCCCTCCAGTCTTCGTCCGCTGAGAAGCGGGCCTCTCCCCCTCCCCCTCGAGGAGATCGACCTTACCACCAGCTTCCTGGGCGTGTCGTCCGCGCTGCCGCTGTACTTCACCGCCACCGCCCTCGCGAAGCTGGCCCACCAGGACGGCGAGGTGGCCATCGTGAAGGCCGCTAAGAAGGCCGATGGGGGCCCACGTTCCAAAGTTTCAAAACCTTCAGATTCTTGCGATCCAGCTTTTTCATGCCAGGCGTGTTCGCCGGGCTTCGGGCCCAGGACACTCACAGATCGATCGGGCTCGGAAAATACAGCAGAAAGATGGTGTTTGGGGCAATGGCCATGTTTGCCCCGCGATGTTGTATTTTTCGCAGCCTCGGATCTCAAGGAATGGGTGCCATCGAAATGGTGTCATAAAGACCTGGGACGAAGAGCGACAGTTACTGCCCATATTGAGAAGGGCTCGCCGTCGATAGCGTCGCAGACGGACGTTGTCCAGTTGAGGCTAGATGCCGTTTGCCCTACACCTTCCGCTGCCAGTTTTGAATGACATTGGCTGTTGAACATCGTGCCCATTCTGTCCGTCTTGGCCGTCGAAAGAAAACGATCAATCTGCCTCGTCCGTCCTTTTTCTCCCTCGTCTTCCTTCGCCTCGCTTCCCCTCCCCTCCTCCCGGGCTCGAGGCTGGCGTCCCGTACATGCTGCCCACCCTCAGCTCTTACACCTTGGACGAGATGTTGGACGCGCGCGCGCCCGGCCAGGACGGCCCGCGGGGCTCGGGCCCGCCTGGTGCCCGTCGTTTTCGCCGGGAGGAGGGGCGAGGACCGAAGGTCTGCTGGGCTCCCTGGGCAGTGTGAAGACCTCTCGGGGAAAGAGGGTAGAGGGAGGAGGGTGATGTGAGAAGAAGGTCAGAGGAAGTTAGCGAGACCGCTACCCTCCCCCGCGTTTTCCCCTTCTTCGGCCTCCTGGGAGGCCCTCGCCGCCACCGCTGGATTCGCCGCGAAATTTCCGTCAGAACGCACCCCAGAGAGGTCGGGTGGGTGGTGGTATCGCTACTTTTTGGGTTCCGCTAGAAGGGAGGAGGAGGAGGAGGAGGAGGAGGAGGAGGAGGAGGAGGAGGAGGGGGAGGAGGAGGAGGAGGAGGGGGAGGAGGAGGAGAGGGAGGAGGAGGGGGGGGGAAAGAGGGGGTTGGTGGTTGCCCTGAGATGCGGGTCGGAGGCCTGACAAAGACCCCAGCGTCGGAGGGCTGCGACTCGCTGTCCAAGCCCTGACGAGCAGTGCGCACCCGGGAGAGATCCTCTGCCCCGATGCCACAGGAGGCGATGGAAGGAGGGAGGCGATGGGAGGAGGAGGGGGAGGAGGAGGAGGAGAAGGAGGAGGAGGAGGAGCGATGAGGGAGGAGTAGGAGGAGGAGCAGGAGGAAATTGTTACCGCAAAGGCGAAGGAGGAGGAGGAGGAGGAGGAGGAGAATGAGGAGGAGGAGGAGGAAGAGGAGGAGGAGGAGGAGAGCCCCGCTCAAAGTCGGCTCACCGCAGAAACAAGGAGGAAGTGAAAGACGGATGAGGAGAAATAGGAGTTGGGTCCCGGACGGATGCGGAGTGAGGAAGAGGGGAATGGATGGGTAGATCGGATCCGTAGATGGTTCCGTTGGGCACCGGTGCCAGCCGAACTTTGAAAATCAAACAGATGTCCCAACATGGAAATAATGTTCCGTGTCCAGAGCCCGTTGACCTTGATTCGTGTTCTGTTAGTGATTAAATGTTTTCAGTTGTTTGTTGTACTCCGTTGTTCGGTTTCAATTGTTTCCGTTATGTGGGTGTATTGTTTCCGATTTCTATTCGTTTGTTTTTTTGGTCTTGATTTCCGGATTTTGTGTTTCAGTTATTATGTTTAGTTTATGTTATTTGTTTTCGGGTTCAGTGTATGTGTTCCATGTTTGGTGTGTTGCTTTTCTGTGGAAGGGGTCCGCGGATCGATCTTGAGTTGCCGTTGTCTCAACTCGACCTCTTCCGAGAGATTGTCCTAAATCTGTTGTATGCACCTGGCTTCGGCTCCACCGCCGAACGCGTCCATCGACACACTTGCGCCTCGGGCGCCAGAGAAGCCAGCTACACGTGAGCCGACGCTACCTCACCCTTTGTTGTCCGTTATCCGTCACTTTCCCAAACGTCCTCCTCTATGTTTTTCTTTCGGCATCCCAGAGGTTCCGAGTCCTTCCCCTGGGACAGTTCCGCGTCCCGGGGGCAATGTGTGATGCTCCCAGGGCCCGAAAACAAGCCCCCGAGGCCGAAAATTGAAAAAACGCTGGGATTGTTGGCATCGTATCGTTGGAGACCTGAGGCGTTCCAGAAAGGACGAAGCCCGCGTAAGTAAATCGAGACCGCCTCCGCCGGCGGAAGGAAAAAATGCGCCTCCAACAGATAGCAACATGTTTAGGTTCAGGGTCTCTGGAATCCGCCACCTGGGTTCGTCCGCTGCAATTCGGTGGCGAAATCCGAGCCCTACAGGACGACTCGATGGGCGGCTGGGGTAGGGCTCGGAAGTCGTCGAACCTGTGGCGAGCCTCCTATCGATTCAGCAGAATCGATGGTTGGTGGCGGTGGGACTCGGACGTCGCGACCTAAAACTGTCGGAGGTCCGCGTCCTCTTCTTAGATCGGCTTTGAGTTCCTTGGCGGCGCCTTCGGCACCAGAGCGCTCCACGCGACAGGGGAGTGAATCGAGCGGATTCAAGACATCCGCGCGGACATCCGAAAAAACATGTTCGCGCAGTGTTTGTTCAACTTCTACGCCGCACATAATGCACGGACCCTGGCCAGGCCCACCATCGATTCAGGATGATCGATGGTGTGTGTGTGTGGGGGGGGGAGGGCTCGGATGTCGCCACTTACCGATGGCTTCCGAGCTGGGTAGGAGCTCTTCTCGCAGCTGTACGTGAACCCGGAGCGCTCCCGGACGCAGGACCGCGCCCGGCCTCGGCCTCGGCCTCGACGGAACCCTCGCCGCTGCGGGGGCGATGGCCTCGCCGCGAAGGGCCGCAGAAAGATCTCCCTCATACCGGTTCCGTCAGCTTCCCCCCTCTCCTCCGCCTCCTCCTCCTCCTCCTCCTCCTCCTCCGCCTCCTCCTGCTCCTCCTCCTCCTCCCCTTCTCCTCCTCCTATTTCTCCCCTTCCTCCTCCGCCTCCTCCTCCTCTTTCTCCACTCCCCCTCCCCTTCTCTTCCTCCTCCTCCTCCTGTTTCTCCCCTTCCTCCCCCTCCTCTTCCTCCCTCCTCCTCCTCCTCCTCTTCCTCATCTCCTCCTCCCTCCTCCTCCTGCTCCTCCCTCTCCTCCTCCTCGTCCTCCTCCTCCTCCCCCTCCTCCCTCGTCCTCCTCCACCTCCTCCCAACTCCTCCCCCTCCTCCTCCTCCTCCTCCTCCTCCTCCTCCTCCTCTTCCTCCTCCTCCTCCTCCTTCTGTTTCTCCTCCTCCTCATCCCCCCTCCTCTTCCTCCCCCTCCTCCTCCTCCTCCTCCTCCTCCTCTTCCTCCTCCTCCTCGTCCTCGTCCTCCTCCTCATCCTTTCCCCCTTCATCTTCTCCTCCTCCGCCTCCTCGTCCTCCCCCCCTCCCCCTCCCCCTCCTCCTCCTCGTCCTCCTCCTCCGCTCCTCGTCATCTCTTGCTCCTCCGCCTCCTCCGCCTCCCCCTCCCCCTCGTCCTCCACAATTACTCAATATGAATACTACTCTCTCTCTTCCCCCGAAAGCGGCCTGAGAATATTCGACCCCCCCCGCGTTCCGTTTTTTTACACACAGGATTCCCGGGAGTTGGGTTTTCGCCTGTGTTTTTTTCGAAATGTTGCTCTCGCTAAGGCGCCGGCCTCATTTCTGCTCCCGAATCGTTCCGAATCGTGCTCCCGCTGCAGCGTGGGCCTCATTTTCGGATCGGTGTTTGGCCTCCGTCGTTCAGGATGGCGTTCTCGCCCCAGCGCGGGCCTCTTTCTCGCGCGCCCATCCGCCCGCCACCACCGCGCCGCACCACCACCACCACCACCACCACCACCACCACCACCACCACCACCACCACCACCACAACCACCACCACACCAACCACCACCACCACCAGCACCACCACCACCACCACCACCACCCACCACCACACCACCACAACCACGCACACACGCACGCACGCACGCACGCGCACCACCACCCACTACGCACGCGCGCGCGGAGTCACAGGTCCGCTACGACACGCGTCCGCGGATAGAGAAAATCAGCGCCATGGTAAGGGATGGGAGGGAGGGGTAGGACGTCAGATGTGGCGCGAGCGCACCTAGCTTGCCCCCCTCCCCCTCTCCTTCCTCCTTCTCCGCGCCATTCTCCTCCACGTCCTCCTCCCCATCCTCCTCCTCCTCTTCCTCCTCATATTCATCATCATCAGCATAATTTTCATCTGCAGCAGCAACATCATCAGCATCATCACCATCATCAGCAGCATCATCATCTGCATCAGCAGCAGCAGCAGCATCAGCATCATCACCATCATCATCATTACCATCATCACCATCATCATCATCAGCATCATCATCATTATCAGTATCATTATCATCATCATGATCATGATCATGATGAGCATAATCACCATCAGCATCAGCATCCGCATCAGCATCAGCATCATCATCATCATCACAGGAATCAGCATCATCACCATCATCATCATCACCACCATCAGCCTTACCATCATCATCAGCGTAATCAGCATCGTCATCGTCGTCATCATCATCATCATCATCATCATCATCAGCAGCAGCAGCATCAGCATCAGCATCATCATCATCAACCCACCTCCTCCCGTTCGTCCTGTTGCTCCTCCTCCTCCTCCTCCTCCTCCTGTTAATACACCGCCTCATGCTCTCACTCCTCCTCGTCCTCCTCCTCCTCCTCCTCCTCCTCCTCTTCCTCCTCCTCCTCCTCTTCCTCTCGCACCACCCTCCTCATTCCCCATCCTCCTCCTCCTCCTTCTCATGCTCCTCATCCTCCTCCTCCTTCTCCTCTTCGCCACCCCTCCTCCTCCTCCTCCTCCTCGTCCTCCTCCTCCTCCTCCTCCTCCTCCTCCTCCCCCTCCGTCTCGTCCTCCTCTCCTCCTCATTCTCCTCCTCCTCCCTCTCCTCCCCCTCCCCTCCTCCTCCTCTCCTCCTCCTCCTCCTCCTCCTCCTCCTCCTCCTCCTCCTCCTCCTCCCTCCTCCTTTCCCCCCCCTCCTCCCCCCTCCCCCTCCCCTTCCTCCTCCCTCCTCCTCCCTCCTCCTCCTCCTCCTCCTCCTCCTCCTCCTCCTCCTCCTCCTCCTCCTCCTCCTCCCCCCCCCTTCTCCCCCTCCCCTTTCCTCCTCCTCCTCCTCCTCCTCCTCCTCCTCCTCCTCTCCTCCTCCTCCTCCTCTCCTCCTCCTCCTCCTGTCCTCCTCCTCTCCCCCTCCTCCTCCTCCTCCTCCTCTCCTCCTCCTCCTCCTCTCCTCCTCCTCCTCCTCCTCCTCCTCCTCCTCCTCCTCCTCCTCCTCATCATCCATCATCATCATCATCATCATCATCATCATCATCATCATCATCATCATCATCATCTGTCTCATTCTCCTCCTTCTCCTCCTTCCCTCCTCCTCCTCCTCCTCCTCCCCCTCCTCCCCCCCCTCCTCCTCCTCCTCCTCTTCCTCCTCCTCCTCCTTCTCCTCCTCATCCTCCCTCTCCTCACTCTCCTGCTCCTCCATCTCCTCTCCTCCTCCTCCTCCTCCTCCCTCCTCCTCCTCCTCCTCCTCCTCCTCCTCCTCCTCATCTGTGTCCTTCTCCTGATCGTCATCCTTCTCCTCTCCCTCATGTCCTCCTCGTCCTCATCCTGCCCCTCCTCCTCATCTTCCTCCTGCTCCT